>JBAWJQ010006362.1:0-250907 GCA_037783105.1 Bactrocera zonata
TAAATAAAAATGTAGAAAATCAAAAAGTAAAAAATGAAATAAGATAAAATTAATTAAAATTAACTAATATAAAAAAATAAAAACTAAAAATAATTTTAAAAGTATTAAAAGAAAGAATTAAAAAAATTTTAAAAAGACGTAGAAAATTAAAAATAAAATATATACAAAAATAAAATAAAATAAAGAATTAAAACAAATAAAAATAGAAAAATGTAGGAAAAATAAAAGAAACTTTCGAATTCCAATATCGTTCATGGCTTTGCCGACGGAGTTCCCTTACTTTAGTATTTTTGCTTTTTAAATGAGGTCATGCAAACATATAAAATTATATCGACATTATTAAATATTATATATACATATATATTATATATATGTATTATATATTTTGTTTTTGATCATTTCTGCTTTATTTATTGTTATACTCTGGCCACTATACTGTCTTATCGATATACTAATATTATGCTTATACTAAAACTTTTCTCAAACTGCTCAGCTATAAAAGCAACAATGACGCATTCTAAAAATATGTGAAGCCCAAGAAATTATAAATAAATATATATAAGTTAAATAATATTAAAAAAAAATATATAAAAAAAGAAAAATTAAATATAGCATTCCGAAATATTTAAAAACCTGCTGCCAGTTGACTAATTAAAATTTTAAATATATCTCAGTGGAAAGTAATAAAAAAGCAGACCAGAAAATATACAAAAAACAAAAAATATTATATATTATACATTATCAGAAAAGAATAAAAGGTGCCAATTTCATCTTTTCATGCTACGATTTTTTTCACTAATTCCAAAGCAAATTTTTTCAATTGATTATTTGCTACATTCCAAGCTTAGTAAAAAATAAAAAACCCAAAAGAAAAAAATAACTTTTTTTTTAAGGGCGTTTAAATAACACAAAAAATGTTGACGCTTCGATTTCATTAGTTTTTTATTACTTATTTTGGAATTTTCGCTCTGCTTTTGCCATGGTTAATTGCCTATAAAATTCATAGCCAATTTGCTGGTATTAACAATTCAATTAATATTCTATTTATATAACATAACTACATACATATTTACAAGCAATTTGTAATATAATTAAGTAAATCGGTATGAAACCGGTTTTTTGTTGATATTAACCACTTAGACTTGCTAATTTTGGTTATAATACAAAGGAAGTAAACACTTATGGGAGTTTTTAGTCAAAATGGCTAACAGAGTGGCAGAGGGAATTTATTGCTCAGAGCTGGATGTAAGGTGACCCAGCTAGCTTCCTGATTACTTTAACACCTTCCAGTCAGAAGTTTTTGTTATCAGAAAAGCGGCATACTCGTAGATAGTTAAAAACGTACGAAACAACATAAAGAACAATATGAACGTTCATAGCCAGACGGCAGACTTTCTGGGTATCTGAGTATCGACTTTATTTAGTACAGCAGAAAAATTATATATTTCCTACTGCTGAAAGTTATGCTGGGCCAACAATAAGTTTAATCATTTAAATCTTCCCTTCAGATTACCTCTTTTTCTTGCTTTTACTATGAAATAAGCTCGTCAAACCTTCGTTGACTCAATTTTTAAAATGGCTACTACGATATATTCGAATCAATTAGTTATTGGTCTATTGTGATGAAAGAGGTTAGGAAACAATAATCTTAATTGACTCAATTATCAAATTGGTTACTATAATTGAGCGAATTTCCCATTCTGATGCTTCAGTTCAGGAAAAATTAATGGAGTTAATTAGCAAAAATCAAGCTTTAGCATTTCGAGCTAATTTTAATTGACTCAATTATCAAATTGTCAACTATAATTGTGTCAATTAGCGATTACTATCCTAACGCTTAAATGCAGAAAATAATAATGGAGGCATTTAGCTAAATTCAAGTATAGGATTCTTAATTGGGTTAATTGTCAAATTGGCTGATTGAGTTAAGACAATCAGCGAATTGTCTATTCTGATAATTGATTTCAGAAAACGAAAATTGCGGTAATTAGCTAAATATAATCAGAAAATGTTCGAGCAGTATTCATTGGGTCAATTAGAAAATTCTTTATTTGAATAGGGTCAGATAGCGAATTGTCTTTGTTGATTGAGTCAATTAGCGAATTGTCTATTTTAATTGACCCAATTAGCGAATTGCCAATTTTGATTCTTTAGTTCAATAAGCTAATTAACTATTATGTCAATAATTGACACAAGTAAATTGACAACTTTAATTGACTCAATTAGCGAGTTGTCTATTACGATTCTTGAGTTCCGAAAGCAATAACTGAGTTACTTAGCGAAACTCAAGCATTAGAAGTTAATTGAGTAATAACTTAACATATTGATAATTTTAATTGAGTCAATTAGTAAATTATCGATCTTAATTGAGTCATTTGGTAAATTTACTATTTTAATTAAGTCAATTAGTAAACTGACTATTTTAGTTGAGTCAATTATTAAATTTACTATTTTAGTTGAGTCGATTAGCGTCGATACTTGACCTTAAAAAGCAATAAATAAGTCAGTTAGTGAAGCTCAGGCATGCAAAGTTAATTGAGTCAATTAATAAATTGATTATTCTAATTGAGTCAATTAGCCTATTATTTATTCTGGCAATAAGTCAGTTCTTTAGCGAATTGGCTATTCAGTAATATTTATATATCTAGGTATCTTATATAATACTGGGGTTTACAAACTTCGCGGCAAACTTAACTTACCGTGTTCAATTTCTATATAAAAAATCGAAAATACAACAACAACAACAACAAAAATGCTTAAAACTGCATACTAATCACATTTATGCAAAAACGACAACCATATTTAATAAATTTCCGTTTAAGCGATGTTATTGCTTTTGTTGTTTTGCTTCATGAGGTTTGCCATGTATTTGTTAATGTTTTTGTTGCGCTTATTTATTGCTTTTATTTAACGATGTTTTTTGTTTAATTTAAAAGCAAAGAATTAAAACTTGAATCGGTTGGTCAATGAACTGCAGCTAACAAAGCAGAAAGCGAAGCGAAAAACCCCAAGAAAAAGACAATAAAAGACAGTTTAATGAAAAACACAACAAACACGGGGGGATTAGCCAAGCAAAAAAAGCAACAACGAAAAATTGCATTTTATAGTTGCTACTATCAGACTGTGTTGTTGTTGTTGTTGTTGTTGTTGTTGTACGTCAAATGCATTAGTTCGCCGCTGCGGTTGTTGCAACTGTTTATTAGTGCGCTCTCGTGCTTGCTATTGTCGTTGCTGTTGTTGTTGTTTTACTCATAAATTCTTGTTTAGCATAATAATATGCAAGTTGAGTTGCGGTTAATAGGAGAAAAAATTAAAAGCCTCGCAGCGCTGCAAATTGTATGCTGTTGCACAGGAAAGGCTTTTTTGCGGCTGTTGCAGTGGCAAACACGGCAAAAATGTTGCATGTGCGCGCACACACACGCACTGGCTGGCTGGTGCACACAAGTAAATACCGCTTTGAGCAGCCACATTGCGTGCAATCCGAGGAAATAATTACACGTTGCATGCCTTTTTCCGCAATGATTTTGTTCTTATTATTACTATTATTGTTGTTGTTGCTGCCGCTGCAGGCTGTCTCTGCAATTGCCTCAGTAATTTATGCCTCTTACATGCCTGCGCAATTTCTGCACATTTCTTACACTAAAATTGTTGCATTCTTGCTTTGCTTGTTTTTTGTTATTGTTGTTGCTGCCACATGTTGCACATGCACGCATGCATTTACGCACACAACGCTGCGTAGAAACGTTGTCAAATGCTGACAGTGATGTTGGCTGGCAGTTGGTGTGACGCACTCACGCTGTGGCATGCCACAAGTCGTGTACACAGACGAAAATGCATGCAACATTATCGTAAGCATAAGAGTTTTTCCAACCCGGCACAGCAGGTCAAAAGTATTACGCGAAAAACGCAGACAGTTTTTTCGCGTCACTTTGTTGCAAGTGCAACAAGTATGCATGTAAGCGCAAATGACGCTGACTCGCGCTCCGCCTATCAGCAAATGCGTTGCAAACAATTCGATTATGCAGCGACGAAAAATTTTAATGCTCATTAAAATTCCACTTTGCTGCAAAAGACGCTGCAACAGCAAGTTGCAACATAGGGAAAAAATGTGTGCAACAACGCAGCGTGCGGCAACACTGCAAAATCGCGTTGCACCTTCAATGCTAAGCGCAACACAAGTAAAAAATACAACAAATACAACAAAAAAACGACAACAACAACAAAAAACTGCGGCGCTGACAAAAGCCGCCTGACATTGTGTCGCTAAGATAAGAATTTACAGCTGAGCCGCCGCAGCTCCCCAGTCTGCAGCCGTCAGCTCGAATTCTGTCAGCAACTGCTATTGCTTCCTTGCATTCACTTCTCTTTCCGTTTCCCTGTCTACTTCCTGCTCTACTTCTGTCCCCGGCGCATTATACGCTGAACACAATGGTTGCGACAGACGACAACCGACATCTGTCAAATATTAAAATACACACGTTCTTATGGACACTGTTATTTTGTCAGCTGCACGACTATGCGACGGTAGGCCGACAGTTGTCGTTCTCGCTAAATTTAAAATTTTCCTATATTTGCCTGCGACAGTAGGACGACAGTAGAGTTGACAGTAGAATGGAAGATAGAGAGATGAGGAAGAGTGGTGATGCCACTAATATGTAAAATGTAAAAATATTCACAGCTCTTACAAACTTGACGTTATTTTACAAATAAAAGCATAAAATAGCTCTATTATAGCTCTGTTATATCATTTGTAATAACAATTGATAATTTAAAACAAAAATATATACCTATTTACTTATTTTTTGCATAAAAACTTTCACTTTGAACAAAATATTAAAATTTCATTGAAGTGCAAGGTATTAGTATGGCCACAACGAAATTGTGTACATGCAAAATGGAGAGCTGTGTTGTCTTGTTTACATGCGTTCAGGTAGTAGGATGCACAACGCCGTTTTCAGTTCACTGTCGTGATGCAATGTTGTGTCGCAACCATTGTGTTCAGCGTATTACTCAACTTTCTTTTTGTTGTTCTTTTTTCGCGTTTTTTTTTGCAATTCTCACTTGCTTTGTCTTTTATGCATCATTTATTGCATGCTGCTGCAGTATCCGCCGTGTGGCACACGCATCGCCGAGATAAGCGGCGCAACCACATTGTTGCAAAATGCCAATCGATTGAAATAGCTCGGCGAATGAGTTGTTGCACTTTGTCTTTAATCGCTTTTTTCTTACTTCGTGAATGTGACTTTAATTTCGGAAGGAGAAAAACAGCGTTCGTTCTTAACTTCCATAAGACAAAGGAACATTTCTTGCAAAACTGAATACATATATATCTTCTCGACGATGCGTTAGGCGTCTAGGGTCAGGGTTTACCTCTCAGAGACTCTTTCTCTTTGGCTATATCAGTATGGTTTTCTCGAATGTGATCTATATTTGGCTTAGGTTGGGTCGTGGGGTTGAACCAAAGAGGATGAATCCCACTTGGACAGAAATTTGTTACTTGTGTTACTCATAAACTCCTAAGTAGATGAGTCTCACTTGGACAGAAATTCTTCCTCTGTGTTACCCGAAAGCTGCTAAAAGAATAATCATCAGACACTCATCTGTTGACGAATCGTTTTGTGCTTACGATACTAAGGCGGTTAATACCAATTCCAGCAACTACGCTTGGTTCGCCAAAGCTATGTCTACCGAGATATTTCAATGTTAGTCTAGCAAAAGCGGGGTAATAAAAGATAAGGTGATTCCACCTCGCCTTCCTCCATCCACGGGCAAAGAGCGTCCGATAGAATACTTACATACATAAGATTTATTTGCTTAAAGATTGATAAAGCTTCTCATAAAAATTCTGTTGTTCGGTATTTCGTTAACTGTAGTCATATATGTATGTATTCAGGGTCATTTCTGTCTTCCTCACTGCGACCAATGACCGGTTTGGTAGCATAGATTGATGAACGAAGTACGCAACTCATATACAATTCGCGTTAAATGAGCCAAAGTACTATGAGATGGCTCAATTCAGAGCTACGTGGAACTCATCTTTCTGGTACTTTCCCTGAAAAGCATTGATCTGGAGCCAATTAAAGACTTTTTCTACCCTGACCCCGTCAAAGTCTGTATAAATTAATGTCGACCTTACAAATGGCGTACCATAACTTCACTTGCATAAATGGACCTAAAATCGGGACTCGGGTAGGAAATAGGATGCGGATTCCCTGATCTATCAATTTATATTATATACATTAAAAATTGTTTCAGAGCACCGGGCTTGGTATGTATTGCCCCGATTTATCCTCTCTATAGTTCACTGAATAGACCCCACGCTTTGTTCCAAAGCTAAACATTTAATTTATAACTCTATGTTCACTGAAGGTTGGTTTGTAGAATGAAAATTGTCCCATACCTGAATTCTTCCTTACTAACGAGTGTCATCTCTAAAATCCACTTCTAACATAGTAACGGCCGTTTTCTCCATAACTTGTTAGCAATAACCGATCAATCAGTTACTATCAGTTAACTTGTAGTTAAAATAACAAGTTATGTACCGAAAGAAGAAGTTTTGGTTAATTTAACCAGAGCTTAACTGACAGAACCAACTGCGAACCAGACACTGAGAAAAGCCTTAAAACACAAGCACCAGCTTTGTTCAAACTCCAAAAAAAACCACGAATGTTATGTAAACACCAACAATAAGCGGGAACATCATCAACCACACGCGTCACTTGGCTCAACAAACAAATGCTAATATCAATGCAGCCGCAAACCGCGACAGTTACCCACCTTGCCACATTTCGGTTTGCATAAATAAAAGTTGCTAAATCTCCATGCCGCAAAGCACCGGTGCACTGGCTGTTGCAGATGGTTTTGTGAAAGGCACACCGTTTGCGGCCACCTCACACACATGTGACCGAATGTACAACGCAGCACGCCACATGCAACATAGCACCAAGTGCAACATGCAACAGGATCATTTACGACAGCGAATGTAGAGGAGGCGATAAGCGAATGTAGAGGAGGCGATAAGCCTAAAAGTGGAAACAAAACGCAGACAAAGCCAAACAAAGCAGTTGAAATGTATAGAATTAAGGAATAAACAAACAGAAAAGGTAAATGACTGCAGTAACGAAGGACGGCGGAGGAAAGACAGCACAGGGCACAATGGTTGAGCCGCATAAACCAAACTTTGTAGCGGGTCTGCGTGTAACCTTTCATGCTGCGCTTCAACAGCTGTTCGCAACCGGTTTTCAGATAAAATTTGGTTTGGCGGCGACACCGATAAGAAATGCAAATACGATAATGAAGGCAGGAGAAAGACGAACACAGTAAGAATGCAATGTGATTACGAAAGACAAACGATACTTTTCGAAAGAGACCGAGTGCATGACATTAAAAGTGCATAAGCTGCAGCTTAAGCGTGGAACAATGGATGGATTGTAGAGTTTATGCTGGAAGACGACGCTTACAGACTATGAAAGCAAATGAACAGCAAGAATAGATGATCTAATGAACTTAAGAATGTCAAGGGATGATGACGCTATGCAGAGAGAATAAGCGTAAGAACGAAGCGAATGAAGAACGAAGATTCTTTTAAACGAGGAGTTGATTTGTGGATAGCTTTTGTATCAGTTGAAGAGTCAAAATGTTGGTTGAATTGTGGTAGGAGTAGGAGTGGAATGTTAAGAACCGAAAAAAGGGTTTCTTTGATTTGAGACGAGCAGGCAGTGTAACTTAAATTGCGAATGTGACCTCGTCGTCTTTTCTCAGTACTAAGTACTTTATGTGCATCCCTTCAGCTTTCCTGTTTATATACCCTGAATATGGTATATAAAGTTGGCCACGATTTTTATATACATGAGCTCCTTCCTACCCCAGTTTTCAGATATCGATCTGAAACTTTGTTGAAAACATTACACACGTCCTCTTCTCCTCAAGTTGCCCATCACTTGTCAGAACCCCCAATAAGTTGGCACACAAACTGGTCGGTCCAAATCGAGTCTTTGCATGGAAAACTTCATACTGGACCACTGCGCCGTGTAACCTGTTCCTAGCGACTTCTACATCATTGACATACTGCCGAGGTCGGAGTCGCTGAAAAAGAGACGCAAGGAGCCCTTGCGCGGATGGATCGAAGCTCAAGGGGAAGTTTGGAGAGGAAGTCTTCTGTCGAAAGCTTTCAATCAACTCTTGTTTCAGACTGCCAGATCACTCTAGTGTCTTTCAAGCAGAAGTCTCAGACATCAAGGTAACAAAATATGTACTTCTTCGAAGTGCGCCTTTTTTATAAGTTGTATGCTTCCGCTCCTTTAGCAGAGCTGCTATACAGGCCTTGAACTCGCTAACATGGGGTTCAAAGCTAGTCAAGAAATGAATGAACTCACTATGTATTATTGAACATGTTTGGATGCTTGGCCACAGCGGAATCGTCGAAAATTGTAAGACCAATGAACACTCTTGAAAGAACACCCTTACCCAAATTCCATCAGGATGAGAATGAGCAGCGGTTCCCTGTCTTCGTGCATTCGTGCGCTAAACTTAAGGGCTTCGCCCGAGCTCAGCAAGCTCTGGTCAGCATTTGTGGTGACACTAAAACCTTCTGGCTCCGAGGGGAACATAAAAGTTAGATTGAACTCCTGCCTCTTAGCAGGTCTCATATCTCAGTAATGGCATTCATGACGTGAAACTGACGATTTTGAAGGACGTAGCTTGTTAAAGTTGAAGTGTGGTAGTTGTAGTGGAAATAAGTATCCAGACACTTTCTCCTTCACGTTCCAGTTTCCGTCAGACTAAGTTTAAAGCATCTCGGTTGCCATACTTTTTGCGCACCCGGCGAATTGGCTTCCAGCCAATATTAGTCGCCTTAACAATGTCGACATGCGACTGTCGTTTAGATCCAAACCTATGAGTTCTGGCCAACACAACGGATAAGCGGCTATAGCAGTCTAAGTGGGATTATTTGTAGCTTCGCGAGTAATCAGCCTACTTACTTAACCTAACCTAAGGACAACTTTTTTATTTGGGAACGAGATTAGACAACAAAATATTATCCAAAGCAGCGCTACAATCTCTAAACAAATGTTTCAGTTCGATCCACTTTAGTTTATATGTAGCTGAAAATATTGCTTGATTACTTTTCAAAATTCTACATACATTTCCTCAACAAAGCTTTGTTTTTGCTTTTCAAAAGCATTTAGCTGTCATTAATTTTATTCCATTTCAAGTTTCATTGGCAAACAACGCGAGTTCCTTCAACGCATTGCCTTAATACCATAAACTATCATATCAACTTATTCAAGTGTGTAGATTCATTGCCGACTTTTAATGTGTTTAATATTTAATATGCAACAATAACAGTAATAAACAAACAAATGACAACGACAACAAAAATAATATCAGCTTTAAGAATAATTAATTATTTTAGTTTTTATTCGCAGTCTATTTTTTACTCAGCCAATAAAGCTGAAGCACGAGGCAGGCAAATAAAACACGAAATTCACACAGCTGGCAATGACTGCCGAGCACCGCACAATCACATAATATAATGCCAATATTTACATATTCACGCGTATGCGCATGTTAATCAACGCTTGGCAGCCCTGCAGGAAATTGAAACGAGGTTCGGTACAAGTGGAGGCTATGGAGTGGTTATAAAGATAAAAATATATATGTATAATTACAAAATTTTATTGTACTTCAATAATCAATGATTTAGTCTGAAAATAGATTGATTTCCGTAACCACGCGGCATTTCTGCAGGAAACCTTGTCTGTCGGTGGATTTTCTGCTTCTAATTATTTAAATTTGACCAGGCTGAAGCAATCCAATCCAATCTTACCAAACACTCATCATAACCTTTCGAGGCGTCTGTCCTGGGTTTGCGACCATTTGTTGAGCTTCACCACGCTTGGACCATGATCTTTTTCGCATATTACTGTCGTATTTGATCCACTTTTCGTCTGCTGTTACCATTCCCGCTTCAGAAATGATTCGATTTCATTTCGTTTCCGCAAAGAATCGCAGATGTAAATTCGGTCCATTAAAATTTTCACAGACAATTCATGTGGTACCCAAACATCGAGCGGCTTTTTGCAGACACCATTTTTTAAATGGTTCAAAACCATTTAATGATGAATATTGACTTCCTTAGCGCTGCCATGGCTGCTTATTTGACGGTTTGGGTCAATCTTTTCCATAATTTCCACGAATTTTTCAACGATAGGTCAACCAGAGTGAGCATCTTTCAATCGAAATTTCCAGAACGAAAGCGAGCGAACCATTGTTGTGCTACACCAACTGAGAAAGCATCGTCTCTATAAACTTCACAAATATCATTGGTGGTTTGCGTCGCATTTTTCCCTTCCGTATACAAAAATTTCAAAAGATAGCGACATGCTTCATTATTTTAACTCATTTTTGAACAGCTTTAACTTGTTTTAAACTTACCCGAATTTTATCTTCTTTTTGGTTAGATGAAGCTTAAAATCTCACCTTACCAACACTATATGGTATGACACAATGTGATTGGTAGCACTGGGCATATACGACTGCAACGACATCTATTGACAAAAGACAAAAATACTTTTCGACTAACCAATATATTTGTTATAGCTGTCAACGGCTTGCTTTCACACAAACTTCCGCAATATTTTTCCTATCGGCCACTTCTGGTGCGATTGCTCTGTGCATAAATGTATGTAAATGTACAGCTGGTCATAATTAATCGCTGCTGTTCGCATGCCGGCCCCTTGTGTATTCATCAAAATTTATAAATGCTAAATAAATTTGCTTAATATATAGATGTGACAACAACAACAAGCATATGAAAGCGAACGCGTTGCGTGAACAAACGTGTCGTCCAAACACAAAGGCACACTGCATAAGCTAGCAACAAAAATAAATATACATACATATATGTATATGTATATATGTACATACATATGTATATAAGCATGTGTTGATAAAAATACAACTTAATAAAATAAAAAATAATAATTTCATATTCGCACCAATGCCATTAATAAGTGAAGTGACTAACTCGGGCACAAAGATTTTGTGCGGCTAACAGTAGTATGCTAATTTTTTTTGAACACCGACGCCACAATGATTTATGAAAAATATTAAAAAAGTAATTGCGTTAACGCATTAACTGATTGGTTGTATTTTTCAATCATTTTGTTGCTTAATAAATCAACTAACTCGCTAATTGATTGGATTTAATAACTTTTTTATGAAAACAAAAAAAATTGTTGTATGATTATTAATTTCTTATGTCAATAACAATATTTAATTTAATCCGTCTAATTTTTCAATTTTATTTAATTTTTTTTTGGGGTTAAAGCTGTGACAATGTAGACGATAAGCTAGTTTAAAGTATTCTGAAATAAACAAGGAACTTTTTTGACCACGGGCGGCATTTAATATTCATATTTGTTGTAACAAGTAATAATTAATCTAACAATTGACCTTCAGATTTTATATAAATTTTTGGCTTCTAGGGTAGGTTTCTCCTTACACTGGTCAGCAACTTGGAATCCTCAGGGACTTTTATGCTTCTTTTATAGTCTCAGAAATTTCTTAAGGGGTCAGTAGGGTAACCTTTTTCAAAAAAAAAAAAAATTTCATGATGAGTACTGGCTAATACCTCAGCAGAGTCGTTTGTAGATACGCGAACTAGTTCCTTAGATTAGGTTAGGTTATACTTACCAGCCGTAAAGTCATACATACATACATAGATCTACTGAACCTTAGTAAAGCCAAATGGAAGTTCTTTTTAACTTGAGCTGAAGCATTCGTCATACAGGACGTCAACGTTTTTTTGCGAACTTTAAGAGGGACTCGATATCTAAGTCTGATACTACGTCTAGTCCCTTGAACTGCGCAACTCTCGATATTTAAGACGAGTTCTAGTTAATGCCGGGCAGTGGCATAGGAGGTGTTGCAGCGTCTTTCTTATGCCTACTTCTGTGCATTTTTAGCATGTACCGTAGTTACTTATGTCCAGTTAAGAAGCCAACCACCGCCCGTCAGTCCCGTCGAGACCGTAAGACAGCAAGACAATCTACCTACGGGGCTTTTGACATGATTTTGACGATTCTACATGTACTGAAGGCATTTCATCCTGCATTGATTCGAGTGTCAGCTCTTTCTGAAACTTCATTGTATATCGTTTTAAGTGTCTCCCGTGTTTCTTATACTTGTTCGTTAGCACTTTTGAGAATCTTATCAGCTATTTTGTATCAGGGAACTCCTTCGTGACCTGGAACCCAGTTATAAGGGTCGCTTTCCTGACTGCAAAGGCTGCCGCCTGGAAGATATTGCAGTATTCCGGAAGCATGAAGAGTCGCCTGTCAATAGATTTTGGCTCCCACTGAATTAGTCATTTATAGTCCTTAAATTTTTCAGAAATTTTACACACGTCCTCTTCTTTCCAAGAAATTCTTCATTTGTCGTAGATATCGATATCGAACTACTATAGCATATAGATTTCATATAAACTGACAAATTAGATTCTTCTATGAAAAAATTTCTAGCATAAAGTGAAAAAATTGGTGAACGGACTTGGAAGATAGTGACTCAAATTTTTCGTTCTCCGAAGTCAGATGGAGTGTTTTTAGCTGAGGGATCTAAGGAATTCCTGAAGCCCATTATTTTCAATAAGGTTCCAATAACTGTGCCTACCAAACAAGCGTATTACGACTGAAGCCTGTTGGTTTACGATGGTCTATTTGTTGGACTATCAACCCCGTAGAGTACATAGGTACTCTCTACAAAACTAATAACATTAACAATTCTAGACTCTTCTAGCCTACAGGTCACATTTGTGAAACCCCTTACTAAGTATTTGAGGGATTACCAATCTCATTTGCTGTCAAGTTGTTGTCGTAGTTGTCTTTATTTAAAGATCATTTAATAACAACAACAATTTACAACAATCTGTTAATCCAACCAAGCGAGTTCAATGACATTAACGGTAATGTGCAGTAATTTGCTGATTGTTGTTTGAGCTGAGCGCATTTCTTATTTAAAATTTGGCGTGTTTCAGGTTTTCTTTTTCAAATTTATTTGCGTTGTCTTTATACATACATATATATTATATTATAAAGGGTGATCTATTTCGAGTTTCCCCGCCTCTTTGAAAGAAAAAAACAGAGAAACTTCAAATTTTATGGCGAATGTTTTTTATTATTCAAAAGAACATTCTTGGGCATTTATTTTTTGAAGACTATCTAAACTTGGCCGCGGCTTAGTCTCAGATGATCCATCCGTTGAGTGCAATTTTCGTCGATTCTTTCGAGCTCAATTTCAGGCATCAAAAAGTCGGTTATAATGGCGCGAGAATAGTCGTCATTGACAGTTATGTACGTTCCCACCGGCTTCATTTTTGAAGATATATGGACCGCTGATTCCATAGACCCACAAACCAAATCAAGCCGCTTCAGTTCTTGCCGAACAACCCTGAACAATAACATGACAGCTTGGCACAATACACTGTGATCTGTCGAAAAAAGGTTATAGAAAAAAGTATCTCTACTTGGAACACCCTTTATATATGTATACAAGACTTAAATATTTGCTTTTTCAGCATTAATAAGACTCTACTGCAATTCTCTCCCACTCTTTTACTTGTATTGTATAGGTACTTTGCTTAGAAGTTTTGATTTGTTGAAGGGCTCCAGCGTACCTGCTCCTTTCTCAACAACATTACAACAACAACAATCGCCTTGTCTTTTGTTTTGCGCTCTATTTCTCAAAGGAATTGCGGAATTTGCCATTCAAGAAAACTTTTGTGTTGTCACCTTTCCTTTGGCCAACAAATCTTACTTATTATTAGCATTTGTATGTGTGTGTGCCTCTGTGTGTGTGTGTGACTTGGAAGTGCAGCGGCTGCGAGTGCCGGCAGTCAGTTGTTGTTTCTTCAGCGGCTTTGTCTCATTTTGACAGGTATTTTGCGAATTCACTCGCAGGCGCGCTTCGCCGTGCTTTTGTTGTTGTTATTATGTTACTTTTGTTGTTGTTATTGTTACTGCTGCGTCTTACAGGTATGAGTATAAGAATGTGTACAATTTGCTTTGTTTCATTTCCGCACTGTCGCATTGTTGCTTCGCAGTTGCCACTGTTCTATTATTGTTATTGTTGTGGCGACGACTCACTTTTGTTTTTGTTAATCGCTTTGTGTTGTCCATCAGTTTTATTTGACAAGTCATTAAGAATGTTGACATTAACAAGCCGTAAGATTTATTAGCGGTGGCGATTTAGCGACGCGACACAAGGCCTTGCAAAGTGCACTCACACACACACACACACATGCATGCTATATAAGTATAGTAAATATTTCGCTGCGCTACTCGCCACAACTGCAGTTCGCATTTTCTTCGCTGTATTCTCGCTTTTGTGCGCTGCGCCGCTTTGACGAACTGTCTGTCCGTCTGTCTGTCTGTCGGATTGTCTGACTGCTTGGCTGGCCATGCTTTCAGGCCATTTTTACTTGTCCGCCTCTGAGACCAGGAAGTTTTTCGCGACGCCTCAGCTTTTCCTTATTTTATTTACACATGTGCTCACTTAATGCTCTGCCGTTGCTTTGTTGCGACTTTGATTGATTATAAGCTCACTAGCTAACTGTTGAGCAACAGCTAAAGAGGCATTCACTAAACTATAGATCATTTGCTTGCATTCACTCAAAGTGCTTAGTGTAGTAAATCAGCTGCAAAGCAGGAAAATGAAATGAATGAATAATTACTAAGCGTCTAGCGCAGCTAGCAAACGAAATACCGTAAATGAAAACATTTTTAGTGAGAAAGCGAAAGAATTAGCACGAGGAAGAGTTGCAGAGCTCTTTTTCATAACAAAATAGATGTGTGAGAGTGTGCTGAGAGTACCTTTTGGGAGGACGCCATTCTAAAATGTCAGATATCAGTAGTTGAGTTCTCCTTCACAACACCTTTATTTTAGACTATTTCAACCGTAGAAGGATGAAACCATGTGAAGAAGTTCACGCAAGTAAGAAAAGTTCAATCTAATTTAGCCAAAGCCAACTCTTCAAGCATCTCTTTTGCCGGAGAGATTATCATAAGGCTCCGATTAACTGCCAAATTCCTTTCAATTCTGAGAACTTGTCAGCGAAAAGGCTTCAGAGAGGACAAGACGTTGTAGAGCTAAGTCTCAAAGTGGTCCTTATGGAAATGTCGTTCTATAAGAAAGTAATTACCTTTGGTGAGCCTCTCACAGAATTACTATTACATTCTTTATGCTGTGACGAAGTCATATCCTTGAGAAGTAAAGTTCTCTCTCGACGAACAAAGATCACACTCTACTCTTATTCCTGGTATATGACGCAGAGGCATAGACGATTTTGCAGAAGAATTATGGTCCTTTGCGGATTGGCTACAACGAATATCGCATTCGATGGAACGATGAGCTGTACGAGTCATACGACGACATTGACATAGTTCAGCGAATTAAGAGACCACGGCTGCGCTGGCTTGGTCATGTCGTCCGAATCGATGAAAACACTCCAGCTCTGAAAGTATTCGACGCAGTACCCGCCGCGGGAAGCAGAGGAAGAGGAAGACCTCCACTCCGACTAAAAACTCGTATTTCTGGTGCTTGTTCTTTTTCATTCCGAATAGTCGAGTTCCTAATCAAAAGTAATCTTTTATCTTGTGATACATGACTTATAATCTTTCAACCACTAACGTCAATCTTTCGGGAGTTCCGAATATCTTGTGCTAATTCAACGACGAACGGCTTCGCGCACTATAATATCTTGGATTTTCATAACCAAATTCATCCAAGAATTAATATTTTTAAACATCGTACACGTCACTCACGTCTTTCCCCAACAAAGTCTTCATAAATCCCTCTCCATCATTCCCATTCCCATCCCTATCTTTTCCCCAATTTCCAATCCTTCTAAGTCCGCGTTTCTATTACGTGACTACACAAACCCTCCGTAAAAATTTGACCATTCAAGTCAATCTGGGCGTTCGCTATTACCTTGTAATTATTTAATGAGAATTCGCTTTCCACACTAAAATATCTTCCATCTGTATAAACAAATTTCATACAAGAATCAATATTTTTGCCCATCCTATAACGGAGACGCGTCTTTCCTCAACACAAGTCTGCAAAAATACCCATTCTGCCTCGCGCGAAATTAGCAATTCCGTCAAGAGCTGCGTCTCTACTTAATTGCTATGCAAATTTTCTAAGTTCAATTCAAAATCAACTTGACCTAAGAGCCACCCAGCGTCGTCACCTTGAACTCTACTCTACTCGCTGTTTGCCGACGACGACGCTACGGACCGTTTAGTACGCCAATAAAGGCGCCAAACTATTTAATATTCCGCTTGAGTCGCAGTAATTATACGCGGCAACGAAGCAAACAAACTAAATGATTGACAGAAGCTGCGGAGACGCGTATCCCGGATGACAGTAGTTAACGGCAGCGCGTCGATTGATATCAAATATCCAGTCTGTCAGGCCTTAAATGAAGAATCGAAGCATTAATGGAATTGTGCAGAATGTGGAAAAATGTTCGTCGGAGACCAAAAGAAGACAAGACAAAGATGAAGAAGAAGCAGAGGTTTAGGCATTACTTATGAGCGGCAAGTTGTGAGCGACGACGTGTTGTGAGCGCTGAAGAGGTAAAGGCGACTAGAGTGCGTTGGGGGGCCGCCGAGTGGTAAGGGTGCTGCCACCTGTTATGCAGCGCCTGTGCGGATAATCACATTTCCGGCAGTAATTAAAATCTCGCCGAGCGAATTTATGTGACAAGCGTGGTAATAAACTGTAAGCTGAGAACTTGCTAACGGCATTTGTACGCCGCGCGCCAAAGCAAAGCGAAGCATTGATTACATGCAATCTAACATTCTTGCAACATGCCTCCATGCCGCCGCCGCCCGACCGCCTTGTCGCGGAAAATTGTTACGTCATTTTTAATTAGTTCGCTGGTGAGTTCTGCGCCGTTGACTGAACTCATTGCGCCGATAAAAGTAAATTTAATAAAATTATGCGGCGCTCAGATAATTTCCGTTCATGTAATTACCATTACACACACAGACGCACGCACACACAAAAGCGCGGAATTTGTTATTATTATTTTTTTGCGAAATTGCTAATGTACTGGCTGTGGCAAGTGAGTGCCTTAAGTGCATAAATAAATGTGCATTTGTGTGCGTGTGTATGTGTGGCAGAAGTGCGGTAAGTGATGTCTGCGCGGCTGAGTTGGCTTGCTAATTTCGTATGCAACGCATGCCACGCGATTCCAGCCAATAGGCCATGCAGCTGAACGGCATTTAATGTTGTGGCATGCAGCAAATAGCCGCGTTGCGCTTGTGTGTGCTTGCTGTGTCTGTGCGTTTGCAGGAAAACGTCCATTTGTTGGGTGGAGCGAGTCCATCATAGCGTCGTTCTAAGAATGCTCCTTAACCCCTTCCACACAGCCCCACAGGTTTCTAATGCCACTTTGTGTTTGTATGTTTTTCTATGTAAACGAAGACACTTGTCGGACGCACTTAAACGCTTCCGCATTTGCCACACTGGCAACTCGACGCAGCGTAGCTTATTATGCGCCACGCCATCTCGGTTGCGCCGGGAGAGTTTGGTGCAAGCAAAAGTAGTTAAGAAGTCGCCAGGGCGCATAAAAATAAATAGCGCTGAGAAACGCTCATTTGACTCGAATGTCGTTAGTGAAATGCGTCGAAGTGGTAAAGACTTGTGAATAAATACAGGGTGCACCAAAAGTCCGAACATATTTGAATCGATAATCGCGTGGAACAGCGCTGGCGAAGTGGAGAAGAAGGAGTGCGGAAATAAAGTGTCGTAAGAGAAAATAAAAAAATATTACCGGAAAACGAGCACGAAGACTCGATGAACTAGATTTGACAGCAGATCAGCCCCGGACCACTCGTGCACGTCAGCTTCAATATTATACTTAGAAGGTTTAAAATTATCAGCTTCCACAAATAATTAGATGTAGAGTCCAAACGAGGTGATATTATCCTAGTCATAACATCAATAGAACCCACCCAGAGTTCCTCAGAAATTGAAATATTTGTATGCGCTAGGAAGTAAAGATCATTTTTAGGAAATTCAAAAGTGGAAGCTTAGGAAATTTTATTGAAGTTGTGGGATCTCTATCTCTATCGGTTCAATAGGTTAATATTCGTTGAAGCTAAAGATAAGGACGACTCAACTCGATTTTCAGTCGCTAGACCGAATTACGGTCAATCGGGAAGACCATTCGTGCGAATCAATAGATTTGTGAGTGGCTCCAAATTCTTGGTCGATACACAACTGTCGCTTGTTCCATACCGAGTAGTTTTTGGTGTTTTCATTAGAGAAGTGGGATTCTCGGTATTTCAAGGCCGAGAATTAGATGCAAAGATTAGCCTAATCTACCAATTATATAATATGGGTCAACCGGAAAGACCATCCGTCCGAATCAACAGAACTGTGAGAGACTCCAAACTCTTGGTCGACCTCAATCCAAACTTAGTCAACCCGGTTCCAAACTCAGGCAACCGGGAAGACCATTTGTCCGAATTAATAGATTCATGAGAGGCTCTAAATTCTTGGCCGATATCCATATTCAATAGTTTTTGGTGTTTCTATTGAAGAAGCGGGATTCTCGGGATCTCCAGGCGGGGCTTAGACGCAAAAGGTAACCTCATCAATCAATTATATAATAAGGGTCAACCAGAAAGACCATTCGTCCGAATCAACAAAATTGTGAAGGGCTCCAAACTCTTGGCCAACCTCACTTCAAACTCAGTCAACCTCCAAACTCTTGGTCTGTATTCATACCAAGTAGTTTTTAGTGTTTCTATGGAAGAAATGAAATCCTCGGGATCCCCAGGCCGGGTATTAGGCGCAAAACGTAATCCGAATCAACAGAACTTTGAGAGTCTCCTTACTCTTGGTCGATACATAAGAGTCACTTGAGCCACACCAAGTAGTTTTTGGTGCTTCAACTGAAGAGTTGAAATCCCTTAGATCTCGGGGCGGGGTTAAGCAGCAAAAGGTGTCTCACTCAACCAATTATATAATACCTATCAAACAAACATTCAGGAACCTGAAGTAGAACAACAAATTTCTACACCTATCATTCGATTGAACGTTGTTTACAGATTCTATAATAAATAAACTCAAATATACCCGTGTGTGACAAATATTATACCATAAATAATGACAAACAAATTAATAAATTATACACTTGCATGTATAGTACATACGTATATTCAAAAAACTATGTGCTAAGAGCATAGGAAAAAGCCTTTCGTTGCAAAGTGCCATTGCATGCCACACGCTGCCTAGAATTTATAAATAAATACAGCGCGGCGCGTAGAAACGGGCTTTATGGCCGGCCGTTGGCTCGTCACCGTCGGAGTTATCCACTGCCAGGCACACTGTTGCCTCAGCTGTTTCCGAACGAATAACTCCTTAGCGGAGCTAAAACACATGTACATTTGTGCTTGTACATATGTACGCTGTACTTTGCCCCCCCTTTTAGCCACGCAGTCGCCACGCTAGTCTTCAGCCTGGGCGCAGACCAACTGTGCGCAATTCTATCCCCAACTGTGTGTGACTGAAGGCACTTGTACTATGGATAACCGTTAAAGTGCAGCTCACTTCTCTTTTTTTTCGCTTCATGTAGTTTAATGTGCATATAGGAGTATGTGTTCTTAGAAGACTTGGTGTGGATGATTTCAAAGTGGCAAGTAGGAAATTCTTTTACAATTTGGATGATGTACGAAGTTATTCGAATGCTGTATTTGTTTCCTCTTTGCAATTTTGTGTTAAGTTAGGTTGCATTACGTTAAGTGAAGTTACGTTACGCTACGTTACGTTAGGTTAGCTTAAGCTATATTATGTTAAGTTAAGTTATGTTAAGTTAAGTTAAGCTACGTTATGTTAAGTGAAGTTGCGTTACGTTATGTTAAGTTAAGTTACGTTATGTTATGTTAAGTTAAGTTACGACATTTTACAGTAAATTAAGCTACGTTACGTTGAGTGAAATTACGTCACGCATTGATTAGATAAATTATATTAGGCTAAATTGCGTTGTGTTAAGTTAAAGTTACATTGTGTTAAGGTAAGTAACGTTATGTTACATTATGTTATGTTAAACCAAGTTAAGTTACATTAATTCACATTTAATTTAAATGCGTTGTGTTAAGTTAAGTTACGTTACGTTGTGTTAGCCAAGTTAAATTATGTTATGTTATGTTAGGTTATGTTAAGTTAAGTTATGTCACATTAACGTTCTGTTAATTTACGTAACGTTTTTCCAAGTTAAGTTCCGTTAAGTTAAGTTATGTTAATTCACATTTAATTTAAATGCGTTGTGTTAAGTTAAGTTACGTTACGTTATGTTATGCCAAGTTAAATTACGTTATGTTAAGTTAAGCTATGTTAAGTTAAGTTAGGTTATGTTAAGTTAAGTTATGTCACATTGAATTAAGCTACGTTCTGTTAATTTACGTAACGTTTTTCCAAGTTAAGTTATATTAAGTTAAGTTACGTTAAGTTAAGTTAAGTCAAACTACGTTATGTTTAGTTGAGTTATGTCAACTTACGTTACGTTAAGTTAAGTTATATTACGTTACGTACCGATATGTTATGTTACGTTATTATGTCA
Source organism: Bactrocera zonata (assembly GCA_037783105.1). NCBI lineage: Eukaryota > Metazoa > Arthropoda > Insecta > Diptera > Tephritidae > Bactrocera > Bactrocera zonata. The sequence goes on from JBAWJQ010006362.1 coordinate 20,633, forward strand.
TCTTTGGTCTTTAAATAAATTTTTTCAAGAAATAGAGGGTATGCATACTCTCGCGTTCCCAATTTCTTTCCATGCCTGCTCCGTTCTTCTTGTTAGCCATTATTTTTCCATGTGTCAGCTACTTGTCGTCGCGCACAAGTGCAATTACAGTTAGCTAGCGCTCCTCCGCACGGACTCATCTCTTTTTTATCTACATTCCAATGTTTATTTTTTATTTTCTTCCATGTTTGTGTTGCACGAGCATATTATATGTTAAGTATATGTCTTCGTTTTTATGTCTATTTTCTAAACGCCATAAAAAATGTGCATTTCATAATCGTGATGAATTGCACCCGAGGCTATTCAAAGGCGTTGCGCCTGCCTAGCGGCTTATAGCAGCTGTCTCTTGGAGCCTACCATTTGTACATACATACCTAGAATAGACAAAATAGAGTTGTCGAGCGAGTTTTTAATGTAGGCACATATTATATTCATATACATATGCATATGTCTGTATCTGTTGGAGCTATTGAAGCAGAAGAATAGACGGCTGCGAGCCGAAATGCTGCTGACAGCCAACAGGTGACAACTGACAAGTATTCGAAGCCATGTTGTATGCCACATTAGCTCGCTAATTGCTGTTGGGTGGTAATAGGTGTAAGCAAGCCAGGCATTCTAAAGCATAGTAGAATGCAGGAACACTGAGGATATCCAAAGATTACTAAATGTGCTTCACACTTGAGACAAAAAAATGGCATTGAGAAGAAAGCAAAAATTCCCATGTAGTTTTGAGGGAACTCTCTAGCACCACATCCTCCCAGTCCCCAATTAATAAACCAACTTTCATTGAAGAACGAAATAGTTTCCTAACCACATCCTCCTAGTCCCCAATTAATAAACATACCTTCATCGAAGAACGGACGAGTTCCCCAACTCGTTTTCACACCCAAAGCTACAAAGACTTCAACTGATGTTTAGAAAGACCTCTCAGCAATACGTGACACCTTTGAGGCAAAGTTCTCGTTCAAATATCGTAATTTTTGGTCTGGTTTCTAACTACATATATCTATAGCCATTGGCCAAGCCATTCGCTTTTTTTCCACTGCAAAGTTCAAAGATTCAATTATATACCTTAAGGATTCAGTTCGTTTTCCCACACTCTTTCAGCGTTTACAAACTTCGCCTCAGTCCACCTCATTGCACGTGTCCCGAACCCTCGTCGCGTTGTGCCATGTCAGCTTTAATCACATCTGGACCAAACCAATGCCGCCGGCTAAGCAGTGCTGAGATACTTGACGACTTCAATGCCGGTCTGTCATTACGAAAATCAATTTCCGGTTAAGTTTTTTTTTTCATTCAATTACTCTGCTTCTTCTTTCTTTGATTCTACTGTGGTTTTGCTGTTATTGTAATGTATTATTGTGTTATTGTTTGTCTGTTTTGGGGAATGAGATTTTGTGTTTTCATTGTTGTTGTCGCCATTGGTCACGTTTACGCCGTTTGTTGATTTGTTGTTACAATTCGAAATCGCTTTGACGTTCGCAGTTTACGCTCACTTTAAAGGCAGCCAACTTGTAAGGCGGCTCGGCAATTGTGGTAATTAGATTGCCTTGCAATTGTTGGCACTGAGCAGGAAGCCGTGGAAAATTCCAAACAAAATAACTTTATTAAATATTACAAAGAAGTATTTGCGATAAAAAATCTTGAGTGATTTTAAGACACAAAAGTTTTATTCCTCGCAAGTTTTGTAACGAACGGAAGCCCGGTATGAGGTTGTCACATTTTTTTTATAGGAAATTGGTTCAAAACAGCGAAAACATTTATATCCTTATATGTACATAGACTGATATGTGCCTCATTTTAGAAAATTCGGTTTATTTTAGAGATTATACTGAGTATATACATTTTCAATGAGGAAATCCACATATCTGGAGAGATTTGCTTTTAGCTGTTCTTGTTGCTCTCTGATCATAGATCGGGTGAGAATCGGTGATATCTTAGTCAACACTAATGGTCTCTGAATCTTTCGTGCCAGATCGGTTATGCTTTTTATGGACAGCCATTCACGGTTTGGTGCCTGATGGGTTCCCAGTATTTTGTGTCGGATTTACGATGGAGCTGTGCATTCGCAGAGAATGTGGAAACCCGTTTCCGTATTATCTTCTTACTTGCAGCTGCGGCAATTATTATAAAGCAGTTCCATTTTTAGCCTATACTCACCAAAAGCTGGGTCGCAGATAGTAGGTTCTTTGCACTGTTCTTGTCATATTTCAAACATATCTGCTTTGTTATCTTACAGCTTATTGTTGTTTTCCATTTACTCTGTGGCCAGAATGAATATATGTAAAGCTCTCTTTTGATCCTTCCTAAAGAATTCGTCGTTTCTAGCTTTGCCAACTGGTCTGCCTTTGGAACCCGAATTAGGGACTAATGAAGTTGACCAGCCAGTGAGCTTAAAAACCTCTTTCTGTTGTTGCGGACGTAGGAATTATTCTGTGGTGTCGACAAGGCAAGCAATGCTCACTGCCTGACTGTACAATATGATTGTTTTCTGTTTCCTCCCGTAGGTATACAACAGAACTTCAACTTCACAGAACTTTTCTATACCCCGAACTTTCGCTTGGAAGATGCTAGTTAAGTTTAGTAGGCGAATAGAAACAGAGGTTTCGAGATCATTGGAATACACCTCCACCTCTACTTCGCAATGTACTTCGGATCCGTCGACATAGATAGAGGTAGTATCCTCCGAATCTACTATACCTCTTCTCCATTCACAACTAAAAGGAGTCCTCACCTGATCATCGAAATCTAACCCTTGGAGGATTTAGTCTGATTAGCGTATACCAGCTGATGTAGGACGTCCTTAATACTTTCTGGTGATGTTAGTATTCTGATAAGCCAAGAAATACTTTAAGATCAAGTGAAAAATGAGAGAAGATGCCACAAGGCAGCCACTCTAGTGATTTCAATGAAATTCAGGGCCTGCTCTGAGGTTTACTAACCGACAAAGGCTTGTCTTCAGACGCTTAATTCTCTTGAATCCAGCCGACACATATTTAAAAATAATTAAATAATTAAAAACTAATAATGATATTAAAAAATGTTACCAGTTGCTCATAAGTCACAGAATTTTTTCTTATAGGAACTTCTCAGCTTATTTTCGTAGTCATGACAATTGATTGAAAAATATTTAAAGCCAATTCAAAACCACAATTATTTTTTTTTTTCAAGCCTAAAAGTACCACATCAAACCGTTACCCAAAAGAAGCACTTCAATTGCAACTCCACTGAGGCATCTCTCCACCAGCAGTGCTTCTTAATTCCACGACAGTCTCGCTTTTCGCCTTCAATGCGCGCACACAATTCCCTCAAGGCATTGATGCCCTAATCCCAAGCCTTAATAAATTGAAGCAGCAACAGTCGAAGCATTTACGCAACCAGATGCTTATCAAAGTGCGACAACAACCACAACAACAGCAACAATTTAGCAACAACATGACTATGCGCCAATCAGACACACGCGACGACAAGAAATAGATAAGACCGAAGCAGACAGAGATTCCGAAACACACACACAACTGCACGCAAAGCCAGCTCTAAATCCACTCCAAAGCAAGCCAAACACGCAAACCCTCGTGCAACAAATGTGCTGGAGTACCACACTCGTACTTTGCACTTTTCGCGCAAGCAGCCCAAGCACCCTGTGGCATTCATAGGCATCGTAAATTGCCAACGTGATGAGGCGAAGATGTGACGAAGGCGGCGGACGGACGGTCACAACGGCAACAGCGGCGCTTGATGACGGCTGGAGCACCAAGACACAAGCAACAGCAGCCGTTGCGCCGAGATACGCGCAGATTCAGATATTAAGCACCAATGGCAGTGCCGATATCAACGCGTGTGTTGCCTGCCACAGTGATACGTCGGCAAAGCGCGCGAGCGATATGCGTTTTGATAAATATTCTACGATTGTATATCAAAAGCTAACACAGCGGCGGCGGGCGGAGCGCCGTTCTACGCGTCCGTCTGCGCTTGTTATTGCTGCCGATGCCAACGGCGCTGTTGTTGTTGTTGCTGTTGATGATGAGCTCCAATCTTTATGCGCGTGTAATCGTCACGGTTGCTTTGCCGCACGGGCGTTCACCAGCCGAGCAAAGCCAAGCCAACTCGCGCCATGTTCACCCTTTGAGAGATGGAAGCAAAGGACTTGCGGCGGTATTTGCTTATTGCTCCGACATTGTATCTTGTATGCCATACATTGCTGTTGCATGTTGTTTTTGTATTGTTGTTGCTGTGAGCGTAATCGCATTTTAATCCATTTATTTCAATTTCACGCCAAAACCGATGCAAATTACATTGGTTCACATTGGTTGGCGGGCGCCAAGGGCTGCCTTCAATAAAAAGAATAGCAATCACAAAATTTATATATGCAAAAAGTGAAGACGGGTGTCTTGTTGGCCATAATAGTGGATGTTCGGTTAAGATTTAGTAGTACTGAAGGAACAAAGAACAGATTGGAGGTAGGGGAATATGAAAGAAACTTCATTATTTATCTTCGAACTGGCTCCCAGTTCTTTTCTATTATCTGAACTAAGCTATTAAAGAAGCTTCCTTAGCGCCAAAAGCTTAATATTGTATCTAGTACCTCAATCTCGAAGTCTAAAAATCCTTCGAAAGAGCTCTGTAAAGGACACGCTTCTACATTAATTTCTAGGAAAGGCCTTGTGAGCTTAAATTTCTCTTAATGTCAATCCCTTCTTAAAACGATGTTATTAGCTTCATGCCTTACACCTTACACTCCTGAAAAGAAAGTCCCTTCATTATGGCGAAGGAGCACTCGTTAGATCAGATAAGAATATCACTTACCCCTTCGAATTTCGTTGTGTCCCGAATCCTGCGGTTCATCCTTTATTTGTAAAAGACCGTAGGAAACGAAGTTCCTAAAAGGTTCATAGTCGCTTAACGAAGTTTGGCTCCGATTGTACCTTTGTTAAATAAACTCTGAAGATATGTTCTTTGTTCTTTCTTAGAAGACCCCAAGCATAATTGTAGAACGCGTACAGAACCCACACAATTTTTTTCGGTTGTCAACTTCGTCGGTTTTTTCTCTATATTACAATATATTAGGTTCTATGGCTGATCCTTCAGGCGCTTAATTTCTATTCCCTCCAGATCGGTGGGTTATCTGAAGAAGAGCAACTAAGTGTTGAAGCCTTGTCCTTGCAAACGAAGTTTTAAGATGTTTCCAACTCGTTTTCTTCCCTACAGCCTCTGCAGCTGGCGTCCGGTAAGGTTTCCAGTCTTACAGCCGGAGGGAAAAGATGGGATCTATCCATTCATCCAAAACGATCTTTCGACAGCACTTGAACCGATGGTGGCTCATAGCTAACCAAGACCCCGCGAAGCCCAACTATCCAGGAGTAATATACAAGAGGAGATGAGAGCGCCAACTCATTCCATTCTACTGATGCTGGAGCTCAGGTGCCTTTCCTTGCCAGTCAACAGAGATTCCGCTGTAGTATGGCACTCATACTAGTCTTATCACAAAGTGATTCGTTGCTGTTGATAAGAGGTAAGGCATTTATTAACCAGCTGTGAACGCATGGTTAGTAAGCTAAAGGCTAGAGTCAACACCCTGCTGCAGAATGGATAGACACATCTCCGAGGGATCTATATCTACCGCTACCTTAATGGCAGCTACCGCGGCTTGAAAAGCACTGCAATAGTCAAGAAGTCTGAGATTGAAAATGATACAGAGTTCCGGACAACCAACCTTACCCCCAAGCCTTAACTCATCCGCGAAGAAGCTCTCTGCATCTCTTCTCTAACGACTGCGACCCACCCAGAACTCCCGCTCTGGTATGTGTGTGAAGAAAACCCAGCCAGAGTTTGATTTGGCGACTCTATGATCCAAAAAAGCCGTTCGTGGATTTCCGGATGATCAGGTTTTTCCTAACCCAAACCCTAAATGACAATTATTTTCTTATGTATTCCTCAATATACATTCGTATATGAATCCGGTTCTTCTCGATATTTTGGACCCACCTGTAATGAGAACTACACTTATTTCCAGCTTCGACAGATGAAATGTGAAAGCACTTTTACAAGTACAGTTATTTTAAAGTTCGTTTTTCAAAGTCGTTAAATTGAAGCGTTGGCCATATTTCCCCACTTCATTGGTCGGTTCGTTAATGAAGTTGTTCCATTCATTAAATCACGCCTTTTTATGGCACTGACGTTGTTATTATTGTTGCTGCGGCTACCGCTGATGCATTTAAGCAAACCATTTATCAGCCAAAAAAGCATTTTCCAAACACAAAACAGCAAAAGCAACAAGGCAAAGCCACCAACTCACCGAACTCGCTGTCATTTGAAGTGCCAGCAAAGCCTGGGTCCCTGGGTCGGAGTCAGCGTTATGGCCATAGCCAGACAGTTAGCAATGTTTGCGCGCATTGTTAATATTTATATGCGAATATAAAAGACACTTTAGTTGGCAACGCGACCAAAGCAACAACAAATGGGCGGCAGCAGACGGACAGCAGCAGCGCTGAGCGAACGCATTTGTGCATTTCAAAAACTTTGTAATTAGCCATAATTCACTGCGGTGGCTGCAACTGTCGCTGGGACTTTGGACACACGGTATGGTTGTTGTTGTTGCTGTTGCTGTCGCTGCAACAACACTTGCTTTTATTTCGGTACGTGCTTCAAAGCCGAATTGGTGGTGTTGAAACATACAGCACCAGCACCAACACCAGCGCCTGCAACACCGGCTTGGACTGTCTGGCGGCGAGCGGGAGTTTCGCTTTCGCCGCCACGCACACACGCGCAGCCTAATCTACCTGACTCTTTTATGTTAATGTTTATTTCGTTTTATTTATTTTTTCCGTTGCGTTACTGTAGTTATTAATACACTTTTATTGCTGCTGCTGCTTGTTGTTGTTGTGTTTTCATTTGTTGTTGTGCCTGTTTTGTTTGCCACAAAAACATTTAAATCATTGTTGACGCTTGAAGCTGCGCTTCAGCGCTTCTCAAATTCCCTCAAACACACACACGCACGCTCTGCGGTCGTGTAGCTCCCCAATGTGGCGGCTCGGGCACGTCTGCTCTGTGCGCTGGTGTGCTGCGCCTGTCTGGAGTGCTGTCTGCCGTGCGCCAAAGGTTTGTGGTCCAATGTTGCCACACTAATGAATGGTTTCCGTTTGGTACACGCCTACCCTTTCTCCTGCTGTCTCGCGCGCCCACTCTCGCCCTCTCTGTGACTCTGACCCAGCCACGGCGGTTCTCGTGTGCCCTTAGTTGCCTAACAAAACTCGAAATTTTCGTCTTTTGTGCTGTGTTTTCGTTATTGTTTTTTTAACTCTTTCGCTTTTATTTAAATAGTCCATTAATTTGTTGTACCTACACATAAATATATATATTTCATCATGATTTACCTCTTCACGCGCTGCTTGCCCGGCTGCTGTCGCTCGCCGTGTTGCTGGTGGCAGCTCGCTTTTGTTTAACCCTTAAAAGGTGATTTATAAATTTACACGTGTGATCTATGCGCGGTCGTCGCGCGTTCAACACCACGTTGTTTCGCACGGCTGCTCATATTTTTGTTGTTAATGCTACTCCTTTTGTATTCACTTCACTTTTTTCCCGAAGAGGTGTCGTTCTCACTCTAATGCATTGCCGAAAATGCCATTTGCATGCAAGGATTTACGAGCTGTCACCGTGTGAACGACAACAGTCATCGCTCACCGTTCGAGCGCTAGATATTAAGAAGCATTAAGTTTTCAGACAAAAAATCCATTTTTCTACTAAATCAATGCAATCCATCACCGATCACCGTCGAACCCATTAGCATAAATGTTGCATCATTAATCTTCACTATCGTACAGTACCGACTACTGTTTATTAAATGACCGCATTACTCGCTTGTTGCTTCGTTTGGACACTTCTGGTGAAGGGACAGTGGCATTTGGTTGTTCGAACAGTGAAATCATTTATTTCGGTTATTTTCTGTGGAATGGATCTTTTTGAAGCATTTTAGTGAAATTTCTTCTTCTCTACAAGTTATTACAAGGAACATGACTTAAGGTTCAAACCAAGCTAATGAATCTTGGTACCATCGTCTATCCCTTATTCCACCTTTTGGTAACTTTCTCTACTTTTTCAACTCCTAGTTAAAATACTAGTTGATATAGACTAGTACCTACTATCTAATATCAAAAACTCTATTTCTTAGTCCAAACCAGAATCTTTAGCCTCAGTCAAAAGATAGAGGTTAGGTTAGCCTAACTGATAAGATAAATGGATCTCTTTGAAGCATTTTAGCGAAACTTTTTCTTCCCTACAGTTTATACAAGAAACATAGCCAAGAGCTAAATGTAGAAACCAAACTAATGAACCGTAATACCATCAACTATCCCTTGTTCCAACTTTCCGTAATCCAGACGAGAACCTTAAGTCTCAGCCGAAAGATAGACGTTAGTTTAAGATAAGAGTTCGATTCTAAGTGGGCTTTCATTGGAAAGCTTAGACCGCCGGTTCACTCTAGTACCTAAAACTGCTCGTAAGACTGGATCATAAGACACTTACAGATCGACAAAGCGCCTTGAGCCCATCACAAATTTGTTGGGATGGCTAATATCAGTTTCGGCTATGTCTACTGGTTCGCCGAAGCTAAGAAAACCGAGATGTTTCAGCCTCAGTCTTGCAAAATCTGGACAATGTAGAAGAAAGTTCCAGGATGTTTCCACCTCATTTTCTTCCATACAATTTTGACAATGAGCGTCCGACAACATTTTAAGTCTTTCCGGATGAGTGCCTATTGGACAGTATCCAGTAAGAACTTCTGCGATTGCGGCGGTTTCAGTGTTAGAACACAAGTTCCGGCACCCGTCCGCATTGCGGGGCACTCATCAGACTCATTGATTCGTGACATTTGTCGCTTGAACGTGAAATATCTTTTCATTAGAAGGAATCTCATTCAAAGCCTATAATATCAGTTCAAGCTGAGTATCACAGCACTGTTTCTGACAGGACTATGCCGAAATTTCGTGGTAAGCCAAATAATAGGTATTGTGAATATTGAATTTTAGTCGCCTCTTGTGACAGACATATCTTACTGCGGGAAAACCCTACCTTCTGCCCGATGGGGAAATACAGCTCAATGGAAATCCAACTTTGAGCGATGCAAGAGTTTCCGATATGAGCTAGTTCATCGGCGTTGCAGTTGCCAGGGTTTCCGTGTGACCAGGTACCCAAACCAGATGGAGGAAAATGGTGAAGTTTTGTGTTCTCGTCCCAGCCCGAGACCGAGGGAACATTTTTCTTAAAACCAAACTCTACATAGTACTACTTGAACTCATTAAGCGTCGATTATCGGGGATGCCACAGTAATTTGAATGACTGTTAGGTATATTAAAGTTGACCCCAAACTGTACTCTGTTTCTGCTTCTCAAAGCAATATATTTCCAAGCACACCAGTTGCAGTATTTTTACTACTTTTGCTTTCTGCAGATCCGCTCCAATTTTTATCAGCTTCAGTTTCCATACAATGCTCAAAAAAGGACGACTTTCATTTATGCGTGTTTTCAAGGAAATATTATTCCTAAGATTAATGTTAACTGTTATAATCTCCAGGTTTAAGTGTCTGAAATAAAGGAAAACTGCATAATAGATCTTATCGCCTTGTCTATAATGGAATTGGCGCTTCAATAGATAACCTTTTCCTCGCACAAAACCGTCTTTAATAGGATCTCAGGAAATACTCAAATTTCTTGGAATATAATCAATTGCTGTCGGTTTATGTGTGTGAGACCGTGAATGCAATTCCAGCTATTTGTATGTCAGTTTAAAAGTAAGCCTGAAATTCTAGCACGTTGATTCCTAGCTGAGCTGAGCTGAGCTCATCACTGCCTGCGGCCAGAAAGTACGAGTAATTAAGGGCATTCCAATGTTGTTAAGTAGCACATTTTTCATTAGATTGCTTTGTTGTGATGACCAAACCTGAGCAAAGGGGCTCATCGGCTGCGTGAAGCATTTGATCTATTTTAACCTTATTTGTAAAGCAGCTCGCTTGTGATTCAACGCCGAGCTAATGCGTTACTTATAAATGGAATTAAAATAAATTTATATACAATATATATGTATTTATTGTATACTATAAATGAACGTAAATATATTTCTCGCCTTTTGCTATTTTTTTAATAACTATTTTTGTTTTTCTATTTTTAACTCCAGAATAATAACATCTATTTTTTCTTTTATTTTTGCAGGTAAGCAATTGGCACCTTTTGCGGCACAATCTGTATGTATGACGACCACATGCGCACAATTACAGGCATATTGTTGAGTAAGTACACTTAACCTCACATATACCATATACGTAGATGTGGTTATGCATGACTTAGGAGTTGTGGGTCTCATCGCCGGCGCTCTTGTCTGCTAAATATTTGCAGAAAGCCGGCGTGAAGCAGAAGCGCGTTGCAAGAAGGTATAGCGATCTTTGGGTCTTTTTTAAATACTGTGTTTACCTTTGCAAGTAACTTGCACTATTTCCTAATGAGCGCGCTAATTTGCGCTATACAAACAGACGCACGGTTGCATGCATGAACGGACGCCGGGTTGCGCGCATGACCGCTTAAGCTGAAACGGTAACAAAATGATGAAAGAAAACACGTTGGCGGATGCACTGTAGCCAGAATACCCTGCACAAACACAGAATATTTCTCAGAAGGCCTGGATTTTGATCGATCAGCCACCTACGAAGAAATCGTTCGAATTGAGAAACTATAGCATATAGCTTATAATTGCTCGATTCAAACGATTAGTTGGCATCACTGCCTTAGTTAATGACTCACGCCAAATTTTGTGAGGATATTTCGTCAAAAGAGAAAGTTTTTCATACAGGAACTTGATACCGATTCCTCAGTTTATATGGTAGCTATATGTTATAGTGATCCAATCTAAACAATTTCTTCGAAAATTGTACTCCTGTCTTTGGCAATAATCTCTGCCGAATTTCGTGTAGGTATCTCATCAAGTAAAGAAGTTTTCCTTACAAACACCTGATTCCGGTCGTTCGATTTGTATGGTAGCTATATGCTATACTCACTCGATTTAAACAATTTCTTCGGAGATTACATCACTACTTCTGCTCATATCCCACAGTAAATTTTGTGACGATATCTTGTCAAATGAGAAAGTTTTCTATACAAGCACCTGATTCCGATTGTTCAGCTTGTATGGCAGGTACATGCTATAGTGATCCGATCCAAACGATTACTTCGGAGGTTGAACTCCTGTCTTAGACAACAACCTCTGCCGAATTTCATAAATATATTTCGTCAAGTAAAGAAGTTTTCCATACAAACATCTGAGCCCGATCGGTCTGTTTGTATGGCAACTATATGTTATAGTTAACCGATATCGGCCGTCCCGACAAATGAGCAGCTTCTTGGGAAGAAAATGACATAAGAAAAATTTCAAAACGATGTCCCATAAACAGAGGGACTTATGCTCTTATATATAGACGTTCGTTGGTCCGGAACGTGGTTAGATCGACTCAGCTCCGCATGCCGCTCATTTATATATACTTTTTCTGCGGTCTGCAACGTTGCCTTCTAAGTGTTACAAACTTCGTGACAAACTTAATATACCTTGTGCAGGGTATAAACATGTTTACAGCGACGCTTGAACCGACGGCTAGTGTAAATACGATTAAGACGAGCCATTTGCTACAGCAGCAACAACAATGTAACAAATTACAACAACCTGTACGGTAAGCTGCTCTTAGACGGCTTACTCACGGCGCGTTGTTATTGTAATTCTTATGGTTTTGTTGTTGTTGTACATAGCTACATTGTCACCGGCGCAACGAAGCACGGTGTGAACTATTACCGCCACCAACTGTTGCAACAAAGCTTTGCCGAGCGCTGCGCGCAAGTAACCAAATCCTCTAATTGCCACCTAAGTGCAGTCGTCGGTCGCCGGTGTAGAGCCAGAGCCGGCAAGCGCACTGTGCAGCTTTGTTAGTAAGCGCTTAGAGCAAACGCGGCTTTCTCACGCCGCACACAGCATGGCTGCAGCAGGTCTCATATTGCAAGAGTATTGTGTGCGCGACTTCTAAGCAGCATCTCATCTCGCTTGTCCGCGCCCGCGTAGCGTCTTTTCTTGAAATTTCCAAAGGTCCACAGTCTTTTGTGCGCGCATAACGCTTTGTCTGCCGGCTGCAGCTGAGTATGTCTGTTTGTCTAGCTGTCTAGACCTCGCGGTGGCTGGAGAACATTGAGCACATTATTTTCGAAAAGTTTTCTTCAAATGCATTACTTTTATGTTCTAATATTTCTATTTTTACAACTTTTACTTTAATGTTGCCTTTGCTGCGCTGCCACACAAATCTCACGTGCGTTCTTTAGCTCGTTATGCTTTGGCGTTGGTGCACACCTCGGCGCTTTTTAGCGTATTCACGTGATGTTTTTGTTATCGCAAGCCTTATAGTTTACGCCAGTCCATGCCGCGCAGCCCTTTATATTTGCTTGTTGATTTAGCTTTGCGTTTCTTTTGTTGCCATTGTCATTGATGGGTGGCGTCTACTTAGCTCTTTGCCATTTAATTAGCGAAATTTACTAGCGCCATTGTTGTTTGATAATGTCCACTCAAGCGTTAACGCATCCTCGCTCTAATGGCTGTCTGCCAGCGTACTATTCATAACATTAGCAAGCTTGTCTTCTGCAGCTTTTAGCAACTTTAATTGCCTCACACGCATGCTCGGAGGGGCTGCTCGTCTACCCCTGCTTAACTTCGTACTAAAGTGCCTTAGCAACACGTCAGCCGGATACTGGCTGTAATTGCTCCGGCGTCACGTCTACTCTTTGCTGGCTCAACTCTTAAAAGCTTTGTTTTATGACCTTGCTTAGCACTTGTCTTAACATAAGCCCTCCGACGTGTTTACGATACAGAGTTCTTCAAGTTAGGCCACATTTTAAATATTTGGCAAAAGCGGTGAATTACATATATCAGTTTTTATTTATTATTTATTTATTATATTTATTTATTTTACAGCCAGATCTGTCTGTTTTACAATCGTAAATTGGGTTATGACATAATTTACAGCCAAAAAATTAACATACCAAACTGAGCTGTAGTTTAGGGCCTATAATCTCAAAACAGTTGGATCGAACCCGCCTTATATGGACGCAGTCAAAGAGGAATTTCGGGTGACGGCAAGGCTAGTGGTATTACAAGTTAACGAACTCGCCGGACACTGAGAACGAGTAACGTTTCAGATGTCTCTTTAAGTGTATTTTTTACGAGTTTACCTCACGTATTCTTAATCAACTCTGCCTAAATATAAAGTTGTAATGGACCCATGTTGCATATGAAATCCTTGTAAACTCAATAGACAACAAGAGGTCTGGTCTTGCGAGTGCAGTATCTTCCACCTTCGTCTCTATCCAATATTAAATTTATTCTGTCCAATGATAATTTGATTTTATCGACTATAAGGTAAAAAATACCTTGGCACTTGCTTTCTCATGCATCTTGAACATATTTGTTAAGAGCTTAAGCCGCTTGGTCAATACAAGGGCTCAGTGGATTTGAGTCTAATTGTTCAAGTGTGAACTTCCAGTCGGAAGTCAACTACAATAGCCAAGCTAGGTTAGGTTCAAAAGAAGATACTTGAATTTTCTATTTTCTGGGTTGGCCTACTGCTGTTAGATCACTGAAGTGTCATAAATATGTTAGATAGAAAACTCAGTAAATTCAGCCATCCTCCGCTGCTCGGGATTTTCTGACTCCATGTCCCTGAGCTAGCAGTTAGCACAAGAGGATATACTCATATTAGAAAGGTGCTTCTTGAGCCTGTAGTGATCAATATAGAATGCCATAAGTAGCCGGAATTTTCTTTACGGAAGGTTGATTCCACTGAGCTCGCCTTAAGTGCCGAGGATGACGATGCAAGCCTTTAACTATCACTGAGGCTTTCGATAGTTGCGTTGAAGCTTTGTCTCTACACACCAACTAATAGCGCAGAATTATTCTGCTTAGAAAATAAGCTATAAGTATGTAAAACGCATACCACGGTCCTCCGATGCCTACAACAATGCTTTCCGACGGTTTCGAATCGTCAATGTACCACTTAATAGTGCTGTTTCTTGGCAGTGGGTCAAGCGTGTAGTTTAACGACTTACAGTCGACGATAACCTTAAACTTCCTTGTGAAGTTTGTCGTTTTCGGAATGCCATCCTCGGGAGAAGAGCTCCTGGTGTTTCATCATATAATACCTTCATTTATTGGGACTAGATTACCTTCCCTGTGTTATATTCTTCTGCTCATTTGAAGCATTTTGTTACTTGATTGATTACTAGATAAAACACTCTAAGTTTTAGCAATATATCTTGTACCACCGTCGGGCACATACGCATTGCACCCAAGCCATTGCAGTTTTGATGGTTGAAGTTGAAGTTGTCACATCTAGGGCATATTAGTGACGATTGCCGACTTGGAAACCGTCGATCAAAATTTCACTATTCGAGCTCAAGTACTCAGTCTTCAAACGAAAAACTATAACATAACGGATAACTGGTCTAACATAAGGGTTTTGAGATTTCCGACTTAGAAAGCGTCGATCGAAATTCAGTATTCAGGCTCAAATACTTAGTATTCAAATGAAAAACTATATCACAAATGATAACTGGTCCAACGCGAGTGTTTATTGATAAAATGCTTCAGAGCTCAGAGGTCTTAAAACCTTCACACCTTAAATTTAAAAAGCCATATTTTTTAACCGATTATTGCATTTTTTGAATCGCTTTTACCCCAATCTGGCATAATGGCACCACAAACAATCGTGTCTGCTTAAAACTTCATTAAAAAATTTAACCCGATATTATGCTAAAGTTTCCAAGAACAATTTCCCGGTTGGCTGCCGTTTCAATTACTTTAAACGAGCAGCGCAAGGGTGTGGAGGAGGTTAATAAAATAATTACCAATAATAATGTCGCTACCGAAATAAATACCGCGCTGGCATAACGAAACAAAAACAACAACGCGAACAAAAAACATGAAAAAGAGGAGCAAACCAACACGTCCAGAAGTCGAAATATGCGGTGGGAATTAAAAGACAACAAAAAAACGATTTAAATAAAATTGAAAAAAGCGATTAAAAAGTGAAGTGAGCTTGGGAAGTCAGTGCTGAGCCCCGAGCGCGCGGGTCGCGCAGAATAAGCGCGGAAAGTGTATAGCGGTTTCGAGATGCAGTGCAACGAACAACGACAAACGAGTAGCCCGCGACGAGAAAAAAGCACTAAAACAAACGAAATGCTGGCGAAGGTGTTACTACGGCAGGGGCAAACAAACGAGCGAACGCAGCAAGAACAGACAGACTGACAAACGTGTGCGAACGAACGGCAGGGAAGGCAGGCAAATATGCCAGTACGCGGGCCTCAAGTGGATGGCTGGAGCCTGCTGCGGTGCACATGTGTTTGTAATGGCATGCGACCCCAGCAACAACAAAACGACAACTAACAAGTCAAGTATACAAAAAGCAATAACAACGACAGTGAGTAAATTACATTACAGCCGTGTGGCCGTTGTGGCCGGCTACCCACACACACGCGTATGTGCTTGCAACACGGCAAGACCTGTCCACATGCAGCTCAGCTGACGACCTGATGCGCCTGCGACCACATTGCACTTGTGTACAGAGACACACACACACTCACACGTGATATGCCATGCGATATGCCACCGGGTTTATTGTGTGTTTTGCTGCTTTTATTCCTTTGATCGTCGGACGGACGGACGCACGGACAGACGGACGAGTGTCGTGCAATGCGTGCACACTGCAATGCGTTGGTCATTATTTACTCATCGATGCAGTGGAAGAACACTTGATGAGGTAAGCGGGCTGCCGTGGAGGCAAGCTCGCAGGCAGGCAGGCAGACGGGCCCCAGCCATCAACCCATCGAGCCATCCAGCTATGCAAGTGCGGCAAGCGGCAAGCGATGCCAATCGGCAGTCAAGTGAAGCAACGGCGCGAACACACCGATAGACCTACGGAGCAGCCGACCAGTGCGGCGTCGCATGGCAGCAACGGGCAACGGATAGGCGCATAAAAAACGAATTACGGCAGGCAGGTTGTAGTAGAGGAAGACCCAAAGAGTCACATGAGTGCGGGCTCACGGTGTGATGTGCGGCGCAGACACTGTGATGCACGGACGGACGAGTTAAATAGGTATCTGAGAGGCGGACGGACAGCCAGGCAGACAGACAGACGTTGCAACGACACAGGTAGGGGTTCCCTATGGACGCACGCCATATTCACATAAACTCTTGCCGAAGCGTGTGTGTGTGCATGCAGGGGCTTTCGTTGAAATATAGCGGTAGGCAGCAACAACAACAGTAATGGGAATGTGCTGTTTAACAGCAGAAACAATAACCAACGTACATACATATATACACCAAATTACTTGTTAGCCACAAACGAGCGACAATGTTGCACTTGCCGATGCAGTGCAACCGACTAACGTGATGGCTATGGCCGTTCCTTTAGAACATAAGAGCGCGCACGAAGTGTAGAAAGCAGTTCAGATGGCGTAAGGTCGTTGTAGAAGGTTGTAGATGACGCTCGCATAGCGGGCTGAACAGGTTTAAATAATTTAAAGTGCTGGCGTTTGAGATGGACAGGGGTTAAACAGATAGAATACAATAGACAGATAGATAAGACCAATGCAATATAATGAGGGTCGAGAAAAAAGAAGAATTGTGGTAATTGATAAAATATTTTCTGCGCGCTAAAATCTGTAAAGCTCTGAGTTCATTGTAGCGGAATGAGCTCGAAACTCACGTTGGAACGCCAAGCGGTTAGTAAGGAAAGAAAATGATGGTCGTCCTAACTGAAAACCTGAAAGAGATGGTTGGGTACTTGGGCCTGGATCAGATCCTTTTCTTTGAAATCTTGATCCCTCCCGAAAATCTTTACCAAATCAAAGTAGAGTTGGCAAATTTGTTTTTACCTCCGTCTCTGGGCTTAAAATCGGTAATTCCTCTAAAAAGACAGTCTTTCATTCCGATAAAAAGTCTGGATCGGTAAGACGAAAACCTCTACCAAATCCAGGTAGAGTTCTCTGGGCCTAAAACCAGTAATTCCTCTCAAAAACAGTCTTGCATGCCGATGAAGAGTTTAGATCAGTAAGACGGAAACTTCTTCCAAAGCTAGGTAGAGTTCTCTGTGCCTAAAATCAGTAATTCCTATAAAATAGTGTCTTAATCAGTAAGACGGAAACCTCTACCAAATCCAGGTAAAGTTCTCTGGGCCTAACATCAGTAATTTCTCTAAAAAGTCAGTCCTACATTCCCATAAAGATTCTGGATCAGTAAGACGGAAACCTCTACCAAATCCAGGTAGAGTTTTCTGGGCTTAAAATCCAATCCAAACCATCCAAACCCATGTGGCGCTACCAAATTCGTGTTTACTTCCCTCTCTATACTTAAAATCGGTATTTCCTCTACAAAAGCAACAAAAATCAAATAGCCTGCCCGCATGCCGCATGAACCACATGACTGCAATCGGGTCGGTGGTCACCGCAGGCGCTACACTTCTGACAGTCAGCTGTGAAAGGAACTGGTTCGACAACACTTGTTTGCTGTTAAAGTCATTTCTGTTGTTATGATAGCAATTGTTGTTGTCGTGGATGGAACTATACCAGCCAGTTTTACATAGCAAATGCAGTTTGCTATTGTTTTTGTCTTTAATATTCACATAAGTGTAATAGAACGCATTTGTGAACTGACCACTTTGTGTGGTTACGAACGCCCGCGAATGTCACATTGTTCACATTTGACCATAAATACATGATGTGTGTGTTCTTAATCTATGCGTCGTTGTGGAATCTATGGTTTTTGTCAGCTTTAATGAACTTATGTGGCATTCCAAAGGCGCACAAGTGCAACTAAGTGCAACGGGATTCTAGAACCCAAAGAGAAATCTTATGGAAGCTCGAGGCAATAGTGGTTGACGACTAGATGAAGATATTTCTTCGCGATATTTGACAAAATTTTTGTCCACTCTTCATTGATAACCTACATGGTATACCCTAAATTTAGTCCGGAAGCTTGTACCACACATTTATTTCATCTTAATTCCATATTTGCTGAACTTACATCTCAAGTGAGTTAAAATTTCTGTGTTTTGTGCCTGGTTGATAGTAGAGCGAGTGGATTTAAAAGGCGTCAAAACGAAAAATCCCGCTTGCGAGAAATGTTCTATGGGTCGCTCTGAACAACTTTGCCTAAGAGACTTTGGGTCTAAAACCGGTTTCGAGCCAGCAATTGTCAGTTTTTGAGATATCCGAATGAAATTTAATACGTAGGTGCATTTTAGTATTCTATCGATCCTTTGTCGAAACTGGTCAGATATGACATATCTGCAATACAACCGACTATTCAGATTTCTAAAACTTCAGCTTACAAATCGCTTGCTTGAATTCAGATCCATAGTCTCATAGACAAAGTTATTCAAAATGATCTGTAGCACATTTCCCGCATATGTGATTTTACTGAAAAAATCCACTCGTTCTAGTGTACAGTAGTCCGAACCTTGGTCCTAAGCTATTCGAAAGTTTGATTTTTGGGACTACGATGACACTCAAACCTGCTGAAAATCGACATTTTACCAAAAATGTCTTTTTTTTCTTATTGGATATTCCAAGCGTAGCCAGGTTCCTCTCCTTCTAGTCTTTCCAACGGAGTGGAGGTCTTCCTCTGCTTACCTCGGCGAGTATTGAGTCGAATACTCTCAGAGCTGGAGTGTTTTCATCTATTCGGACGACTTGACATAGCCAGCTGTACCTTAATTCCCTGAACTATGCCAATGTCGTCGTATATCTCGTACAGCTCATCGTTCCATCGGCAGCGGTATTCGCCATTGCCAATGAGAAAGAACCATAAAACTTCTGCAGAACCTTTCTCTCGAAAACTCGTAACACCGACTCATGAGATGATGTCATCGTTCATGGCTCTGAACCATACGGCAGTACGAGGATGATAAGGGACTTGTAGAGTTCGGTCTTTGTTCGTCGAGGGAGGAAATTGGGTGGTGCTATTAATTGGATAAGAGTTAAGGTCATACTCCAGTAATAATTGGAAGACTGGATTCCTCGTTCGTTACTCTATATCAGTAAATAATTGCACACAGTGTCTTTTAGAAGCTATAGGTATTTTTGGTTTTATTTAAAGAGCATTTGATCCGGAACTCCATAGCTCACTGAGTCAGCTCGTACTTCCGCATCGAAGCAATATTTTCCTACTGGCTTAACTATTAAATTTTCACCGTTTTGTTACCAGCCTTCTCACCACATTCATTCACTTTGAACGCCGCTTATCATTGAAGTAGATTTTGGTAAATAGTTTTAGTAAAGCGTTCCACCAAATGCGCCGCTCACACGCTATTCACGAGGGCATACACCACATTTACGTTGTAGGTCTTCATTTACAACAATGAAGTTGGGTTCAGTGGCTCTGGCTACGACGCGAGTTCAACTAATTTTCGCGTGACCTCTCTTGTGCCTAATGGAAGTTTTTCCGACATCACTTAAATGGCTTTGCCAACGCTGGTCAATAAGTTCGAAATTCATTTCACCCAAAATGCATTAAACGCAATACATTACCGTAATTCAAACCAAGTACACATGCATTACGGCCCACGCGTTGACGATGCGAGCACCCTCTCCTACAGTCATTGCAGTTAATTTGTGTTTGCGCTAATTTATTAGCGCCATTTATGCAATTTGTGCATTATTATTGAACACGCTGCCAGCATAGCGGCGCTCGCCACTCGCCTACATGCACAGTTAGAGTCCATAAAACATTTTTGCACATCCCTTTGGGTGCACTTTTGTCGAGAGTTTCCCCCGTCCGTCTGACTGTTTGACCGTTGTCAATCGCCATGGTCTATTGGTTTTGCATTCCGTTGCGGATGAGGTCTTGCTTGGCTAATTGCACATAAATTATTGACAATTATAATGCCCATTTTGGCGAATTTATTTAGTGAAAAAAATAAAGCTATTTCGGTCGCTCTGACAGTATATGGTATATTGGTGTATTTGGGAGATTTATGCGTGAAGCGTCAGGGATTTGCTGATGGCTGCACAGTTTCAAGTGTTGGTTGGGCGGTCCAATGTGATATTGTGTAATATTTAATTGCTTTTGGAGGGTTATAAATACTTCAAACATGCTTTAAGTTTTTGGAACACATAGCAGTTGAAAATATTTTAAATAAATTCAGTATCTGAAGGGTAATCCATTTCGAGATTCCCTACTTTTTTTGACAAAAAACATAGAAACTTCAAATTTAATTGGGAATCTTTATTATCATTCGAAAGAATATTCTTTAGCACCTGTTTGTTGAAGATTATCTATTTCAAATGTTGGCCGCGGTTACGCCTCAGATCGTCCATCCATTAAGTCCAATTTTCGCTGACTCGTTCGAACATTTCGACTGGTAACTGACGAACGACACGCGTAATGTTTTGCTCCCAGACCTGAATCGAAAATCGAAAAAAATCCCCAAACTTTAGACCTATCCCTACAAATAAAAGTCTAACGGTGTGATATCTCAAGATCTTAATGGCCAACAGACCCAAAACCTGAATTTATCTGCTTACCGAAGTGGTCTCGTAATAAATCCATTGATTGTTGCGATGTGTGGGAACTGGCGTCGTCTTGTTGAAATCAAATATTGCCGAGCTCACTAGCTTCATTTTCAGGCATCAAATAACGGTCATTATTGACGGTTACGTTCTCACCGGCATCATTTTTGAAGAAATATGAAGCGATGATTCCACCGGCCCATAAACCACACAAACCCGTTGTTTTTTCTGGATAAAATGACAGCTCTTGAATCTCTTCAGATTGCTCCTAGTCCCAAATGCGACAATTTTACTTGTTTTCATATCCATTGAATTAGAAATGGGCCTAATCGTTAAACAAAATTTGGCTGTAAAACGTGGATATTCTTTGAACTATTTAAGATCCCATAGAGTAAAGCGATATCGCTTGGGAAAGTCGAGCGGCTTTAGTTCTTGCACAAGCAGTATTTTGTAGGCTTTCAGTTTAAGATTTTTTAAGGTTTAGGCGTAAAATGAGCCAAGTCGTTCTATACCTCAGTCCGAGTTGCTGCGAACGATGTCGAATAGACTTTCCTGTACCTGTACTATACTTGGATCACCCGTTATATAGCATTCTTAAATACTTACAATAAGTTCATAGAATGTTTCGTGAGACCAAGGAGAAGTTGCCTGCTTTTCATTATCTGTCTCAAGTATCAACGAAGTATGTATGTTTCACAACCAGTCATAATTCTTACCATTCGTAGAGATTATAACACAAAATTTTAATGAGCAGCATGAACTCACCTACCTAAAATCCTCGAAGTCCAACACACATGGTGTGAGTAATAGCAAAATATGTTGTTTTTAAACAAAAAATGGAAGAGTCTGTCTTCAAAGGAATTAAAATGCAGCGCGAAGTCATTAAAATGCCACCTTACAAATAAGCCTAGGCAACACGCGATAAAAAAGTAGAAAAAAATATTGCTTTCTGCAATTCGCGGTCATAAACCAGATTATAAAGTATACGAGAATAGCCACGGACAAAAAATAACGGAAATTTTGCAAAAAAAAAAGGGTTAGGAGCAGCGACAGGAAGCACAAAGCCACAGACAGAAGAAGTTAGCAGAGATTAAATCAAAAGGATATAAGAAATAATAATAAAAAAGTGAAGTGACCGAGGTATAAAGTGGTAAAAACAATAGCAAAAAAAAATATTACAACAAACGAGAAGGTGATGATGGGAAATAAAGGCTGGAAGATAGAAAGACAATGCATAGAATTTAAGAAATAAAATGAAACAACGGATGAAATATAGCGAAAACAATGAGAAGTGAAGCAAATAAAAATAATTGAATGCCTTGACTAGGAAGGATGTCAGAAGAAAAGCACGAAACACAAAGGGAATGCACCAAAGCGAGCGTAGTAAAAAGAGAGAAAATGCAACGAAGGTGTAAGAGTGTAATAAACAGAAAGTCGAAAAGTGCGCAAAATTCCATTATAAAACGGAAATCGTGATAAAAACTAATGGCACAATGATAAAGTTACAAAAAAAAAAAAGGAAAAAAGAGAAAAATATTTATATTGAGATAAAGGCAGATGAAATGTAAAAGAAAAACCAAAAAATGTCACAAAAAAATAAAAAAGGTGCGATAAACAAACGAGCTCAAAAAGGAAGTTAGTGAAAATTTGAAAGAAAACAAAATCCGAGCGTCCAATTAAATTGAAATGAGGTGACTACAGGAAAAGCCTATCAACGGCTGGCACAGGCCAACAGACCAGTAGTCAGGCCAACTATGGCTACACACAGCTAAACCAAAGAACATAAAATATGATGATGTTCCCTGGCTAAACTAATCTAACCTCCAAAACCAACCCACAGACCTTGCTACAACATTTAACGGCGCCGTCGCTAGTCCTAAACGGAAATAGAAAAAAATTTAAATCGCTAAAATGGCACCCGTGGGATAGTAAAGCCCACCACCGCCAACAAACAAATTAAAAGAGCAACGAACCAGAAAAAGCCAAGACAGTTAGAGAGCGCACAGTGAAATTAGCAGAGTTAGAGGTTATGTTGTAATCAAAAGGTTATGGAGCTAGCACTAGGACACATCATATTGGTGGGGGGAGAATTTATGACTGCGCTTGCGGTTAATCTACTCGAATTTGTAGGTGTAAAATAGATGTTGGCTGTAGCGTGGCAGGTTGAAAGTTTGGCGGCAAAGCTAAGATAAATTGCGTACGCATAGTGTGGAGGGTGATAGCGGCTATGGAGTGGATATGCTTAGGAGCTGCATGGAAGATGAAGCGACGTATTAATGGGTTTTGTGGTTTCTGCGCATAAACACAGTTGAAGATGTAGCAGTGTGGAGGAGGAAGTACTGGTTAAAGCAGTCTTTAAAAGAATTAAATTAGGGAGTTACGCATGAAATGCTGGAACACTAAGTATGTATATCGCGCGTTTATCAAGTTGTGTAGGCAAGAAATGTGATTAAATATATGCCACTCAGTTATCATTATTTCCAACGAATCCAATCAATAAATATTTCCACGAATGTAGCGCCGAACTCTGTCACTCGACTGTTCCTAAAATATACAAAATTCACAATAAATTCAATAAAGCTTAAGCAAATATTTACGAATCATAAAATTAATGCACATTTATCATTTACCGGTAATTATGCCGTTATAGTCGAATTCGAGGCTAGAGAACTAGGAAAAGAGAACAAGGAAATCGATTGTGTGCCAACACCTGTTATCAGTAGGCATGTATATTCATAAATATGTATATAGAAATGTTACAAAAACGTATATATGCAGGGTGGTTCAGAAATATTTTTAGTCCGTTTGAACGATCAAACATTCGCACAAT
Source organism: Bactrocera zonata (assembly GCA_037783105.1). Taxonomy (NCBI): domain Eukaryota; kingdom Metazoa; phylum Arthropoda; class Insecta; order Diptera; family Tephritidae; genus Bactrocera; species Bactrocera zonata. Next base: position 44,081 of record JBAWJQ010006362.1, read on the forward strand.
TTATAAAATGCTCTCATAACCCGTCAGCGCTCTACAAAAAGCCTACTGTGTTGCTTTGAAAGCATTAGTTGCTAAAACCTAAGTTAGTTCGAGGCCATTAGAACCATTTACAGTTAAAAAAATTTTTGTACTAGTCTTTCTAACCCACCGAAATTGCTTTTCCTGCCGATTATTCTCTTTGTCTTCGGCATTCTAACCCGATCTGAAGAAATATTGTCATATATCGTCGATGAAAGTTCAGATCTCTGTAATATTCCTGATTTTCTAAGAACACTGTAGTAAGATCTCAAAATATTCTCAGTATCTCTGTAGTTAGATCTCAAGGGATTCCTCATTATTATCATATTTTTTTAGTTAGATCTCAAACTATTCTGGATTTTCGATCAGATCTCTGTAGATCCTAAAATACTATACTCCACTTTTCTTATCAGATCTCTATAGTAAGATCTCAAAATATCCGGTTTATAAGATTTCTATAGTTAGATCTCAAAGGATTCCGGTCTTTTATGAGTTCTTTGCAAATAGAGCTCAAAATGTTCCGGGATTTCGATCAGACCTCAGCAGTTAGAACTCATATCGATTTTTCTTCAAGATCTCAGTAATAAGATCTCAATCGATTCCGGGTTTTTATCAAATCTCTGTAGTTAGATCTCGAAATATTCTTGTTTTTCTGTCAGATTTTCGGCCTTTTGTTCCAATAAATGTACTTATACCTCAAAATAAGAAATCAGTTTTCAAAAACTGTGATTTTCCCGAAGGTTCAGTAATATACTGAACATATTCTTACCCCACAAAGCATCGATATCCCATATACAAACATTTATTACGTTCAAAGCCAAGCAAGACACTCGTCAAGAGTCAATAGGAAAGCAAACAAATTCGAAAGCAAGTGCGTGTATAATATAATACATATAAAGTGCGATTATTAACAATAACAACAACAATGAGGTTATGTGATAACAACCTATAGAGAGCGTAATATTCACTAAAATAAAAAATAAATATGTTAGTAGGGGAGAGAAAGCAAACAATGCAAAGCACACAAACCAACGAGTGTGGACGTGTAAACATTGAGGGCAAAAAACAAAATAATTAAATAAAAAGGCAACAGCAAGTTTGTCAACCTCTGCCGTTCTAAGTCAACGCCAACAACGATAACAATCGCCACAAAGCACGCTATATAAATAAAGAAAAATGTACTTTATTACATAAAAATGATAAAAAAAGCGGAAAAGCAAATATTTGTGCACATTACTTTCGTATTTGCGCTCGTTTTTATAGACCCGTGGCACCACTCTTACTTAACCGTTAAACGCAAACGATAGTTCGCTTCAAAACCTGCGCCATTAACTCATTTTATATGGTATACTCGATTCAAAGTAGTCACAAAATTATGCAAGTTTCAGTGAAAGCTCATATGAAGCTTTCACAGGTTGAGATTTCACTGTAATGAACTTTCATGCTTCGAGAAATGTTTATAAATACTGCAAAGAGCGGTTTGTCGGAAGTCCTTCTTGACCTACTAATATGATTTACAGTTATCTTACAAATTAAATTCGCTTTATCTTCAAATCCCTCGTGTTTTTGTGAATAGCTTTTTGTCAATGGACTGAACACTATCTGGTCGGGATTCTTACAGAAATATTGAACGTCTTACCGGATGTCTGATGCATCAACTGTTTGTAAGAAGATGACCTAGAATCGTCTCAAGACTTCCTCGTCGAATATCGCGCTTTTGCCAGCTCAGAGCAAATCGTCGAACCTTATACTTTTAGACATCCTTCGACTTTGTGATATAGCTTAGCGCCTTTTTGCAGATAGCTGATATCTGACGTCATACAGGGTTGTACGTAACAGTTTAAGTGTGATACCCACACGATGAGGGATCAGCGATTTAACATAACCCAACCTTTTCGTCAGTGCCTTTGACATTTTCCGACCTAGTTTAGCTTTATAAGGTTAGTTGGTTCGAATGGAAGGCACAGGAGTAATAGACTGCAGGCGACCACATCTATATGATCATTCGGCCCACTAGTCTTCTGAGTTTTAATCAATTAAACCTCATCTAGAAACTCAGTACAATTGATAAAAAAATTATTTTTTTCATCACAGCAGTCCAATGTCTTTTCACTTGAACCGCACTTTCAACGGACTTTAATTGGAAACTTTGGAAGATATACCGTCTCAACCAGCTGAAGCCTGGGCATTCTCAAAGATAATGTTCCAGCTTCTCACAATACTCCGTTCAAGCCCTATATTGCGACGAATACACTATACCAAATTTTTAAATGTAGAACCTTAATGAAAGGCATTTAAGTCTTCTAATACATACGTCTCAGTCCTCTTTTCCGCTTCGCTGACAGCTTTCCAGTTGTCAGTGGACTGATACATGAGTGTCGTCAAATTTTTCACCGCAAAACTACCACCTAACGTCAGAGTATTCAAAGCACTCTGAACACGTCAGACAATTCGGACTAATGTCGTGCTGGAATGTGTACAAGTAGCTCATAAAGCAGCCATGCCCACTTAGCCTTTGGGTTAGGTGGATATCCAGGTCCCCATGTCATGTGTCGATCAACGTATGGATGTCCGGTATCAGTTTATGGGTCCACCGTCCTCTGAGGTTTGCAATCGTTGCTACCACCGTGGCTGCCATATTGTTAAGCTTTTAACTCAGTCTTCTCTTTTGAATCATATACACGGCCTTTGAGTCTCTCGTGTCTTTTGTTCTTGTTTTCACGTGCATTCTCAATGTTTTTAGTGAGTAGGAAAAAGAATGGAAGCTCAGAAACGAAACAGAACAGAAAAGAAGTTCAGAAAGGAAACTTCCTTTCTCTTTTCTATTCGCAAACACGGTTGCTGCTCTGTTTTAGGCAACCCAAAGAAATCTTTGTCCTTATGTAGATTAGATAGTTCACGTTGAGGAAACTAAAGGTGGTCTAACTACAATTTATGCTTTCTCATTAACCCCCGGTATACGAACAACTGTCTCCTCAGTCCTCGAAAAGCTGCTGAAAAGCAGAAAGCAGTGAAAAAAGCGGTCGAAGTTAGAAGAAGACGAGGATATGGGCTTTGGTCTCTTGGCCTCAACAGCTCAATTCTAAAGTTATGGACTCTGTGAAAATAAGCTCCGTACTTTGTGAAGGGTTTCTGTCTATCTGATTTCTGTTTGAAACGAAAACCACCTTTGAAAGACAAACATGTTCATGGTTCAATCTCAAGCGCAAAGCTCAAAGTCTGCTTTTTCTCAAAAACATACAATTTTGAATTACCTTTCAGCGCCGATTATCAATTATTTGCCTCTTCAACGATCACATTATTAAATTTTTCCGCTAAAATTAGTGCGCACAGCGTAAAATACTCGCCACAAAACAGCCGAACGCATACAAGTGCCCGAGCACTTCAGCGAATGCAAGATATTTTCGTTGAAGAATCTCAAAAATGCAATCAATCGTTAAACTCCATCGCCGCCACTCAAATCAACGACAATTTATGCTTCATTAAATCTAAAAAAAAAACGGGGAAAAAAATTCAATGAAATATTATCAACACTGAAATAAACATTTTTCCGAATGCAGCGATCCAAGCGGGGGAGCAAACCGCGCCGGCCCGGGCACACATGCTGGCAGTGGGGGACCAAGCATTAGTCCGAAGTTATGACGCTGGCTGGGTTGTTACTGTTGTTGTTTTTGTCGTTGTTGTTGTAGTGGTGCCACTCATCGCACTGGCTGCTAAGCGCTAAATTTTACGATTATGCCGTTGACGTTTATGAGGCCTCTCAGCCGCAGCGCCGCTCTTGCCCGCTCCCCGGTCGATTGGCAGCAGTTGCACTTCATTGCCTGCAACAATTTTGCTGTCGTTGTTTTTGTTCGGTTTTGTTTCAGTGCTACAGTTTTACAACAACAACACAGGCACTCAACGCCACTCCAGCACTCGAGCGCTGAGCGACTGCCGCCGTTGTTGTTGCTGATGTTGCATGTGGTTGTTTGTCGTTTGTGGCAAATGTCGCTAATGCTGTTGCAACTATATACACACATACATACATATGCACATTTTTCAAGTGTTTTCGTTTTTGTTGTTGCTGCTGCTTGCTGTATGCTCTTGCCGTTGCATTAACGACACGCCGTTGCCGCGTCGAGTGCCGCATAAAATCAATCATCGTGCCACTTAATGAAATTAATAAGACGAATAATACTTGCCGCGTGTTGTTATTGTTGTTGTTGTTGTTGTACGCTTTGAATGCTTACAAGCATGTTTAAGGCGACAGCAAACTGCCACAGTTGCCGTTTACGACCCACGGTCGGGCATTTGTCTGAATTTTATTGGGGCTTTGTGTTTGGACTTGAAGCTGCTGGATTTTTTCCTCACTGCCTCTCCTCTCGCACTCCCTCTCTCGCTGCTTTTGATTGTTTGGTATTTTTTCATTATTTTTCTGCCATATTAGTTATTCAAAATTGTGCTGTTGTTGCTTTTGTTGGCTCCAGTATTCAACGTCGTTGCTGCTCGAGTCGCTCGAGTCGCTCGAGTCGCGTGTGTCGCGTCTGAAGTGGCCAGCCCACATGAAAAGCTCTCCAGCAGCGTCGTCATGAAAACAGCAGCAACAAACAAATGATACTACAAACCAAAAAATCATGCAAGCGCACATAAGTAAGAACAAAACACAATAACAACAACACTGGCAACATTGGCCGCTATGAAAATCTTGAAAATTATTGCATTGTTGCAGTGGCAGCGGCAATTGTTGCATACAACTTGGCGAACATGCAACTGTTCTTTGCATTTGTTAATCATGTGGTGGCTCTTGTGCTTGTGTTATGAGTGTGTGTGTGTGTACTTGAGCTAACAAGCAACGGAAATGGCTTGTTGCAGCTGTGGCAACTCCAACTGTGCGCGTGTTGGCTTTGAAAGCATTTGCTATTGCTGATTTTTTAATGATGCTACGCATGTTGTTGTTGTTATTATTTGTTGCTGCTTGCTGAAATTCTTGGGATTTATTGTTTTTCCAGCCTTAACGTTTCGGAGTACCTACCTCTGTGGCACGTTTTTTCAAACATCTGAGCTTTTTTGTTTCAGCTTATATCTTCTTAGCAGAGTCTGCGACTTTCAAATTTCAGCTTCGTTTGTTCTCGACTAAGTGCGTTCTTTTGTAATTTTGAACTCTTCTGACTGCCACATTTTTACCTAACATCGCTGTTGTTATTTTATCCACCGCCGAAAGGTTCTGCCAGTTTGCTCAGTTTTCCTCCACTATGCGGTGGATCGAAAATCATTTTGTGAACTTAGTTGGACTTCTTCACAATGGATTACGTATAAATACGAAGAACAAGGTTTTACTGTTGTCGCTTCTTCTAATTGTTTGTACATATTCTGCGAGCTCATGTACCCACCAGCTCTGCCCGAAGATTCTATATGTAAATTTCTCTGCAACCAGTAGTCGTCCCGCCGATTGTGCTGCGCAGTTTTCCGCGAAAAGGTCTATAGATGCCAGGTTTAGTACCAGTTCAAGAGCCGGCGTTGAAGCTGTTCCTAACGCTCCCGTTATGCACAGCTCAGCCAGCTTCAAAAGCCTTTCCATTGGCTTCCAGTAGGTGATTTCCGTACACCCGTCAACCATGCCACTGCACCGTAGAGCAGAATAGGTCTTACAATAGCTGTATAGCACCAGTGAAGGAGAGAATCCCAGGTTGTGCTGAGCATCTACCTCAACGCATATAAATTATTGCTAGCTTTTGTCACTCTTTCTTCTACGTTGTGCTTCCACAGCAGTTTGTTGTCCAACACTATCCCAAGAAACTTGATGCGATCCTTTAGAGAGAGTTGTGTCCCAAAAAAAAACTCCACAGAGGAATTTTGTCCTCAAACCCGCTTTCGATGCCCAATTCCGGACTGTATTGAGAGGGTCATCATACTGCTAATACTCTGTAGACATATCCCCTTTATTAAGATGGCAATGTCGTCCGCATATGCTACTATTTAGGAGCTTTGCCGTTCGAGATCCTTAGCAGTTTATTCATCACTAATGTCCATTGAAGCGAAGATAGTACTACACCTTGCCGAGTAGCTCTACGGACTTTCTTGGTCATTCTAGCGTCGTTTTATTCTACTCTTATCCTTCTAGAGGTCGAAAGGCTTCTGATCCAGCGTAGCATAGCAAGACCAACATCTATTGACTGGATATTATTCAGAATAGATTCCGTAGAGACGTTGTTGGATGCTTCAAAAATGTCCAGGAATGATCTAGGAGCGTAGTCCTTATATTCAAAAACCCTCGATACTGAATACCATTATATGGAGTATATATGAATATATATGTAAATTATCAACATGATGGGTTAAGTCAATTTAGTCTATGTCCGTCTGTCTGTATATATACGTTCCTCAGTTATAGAGATATCGATCTGAAAGGTTGTACCCGTCCTTTTTTCCACAAGCTGCTCGTTTGTCGGAGCCATCAATATCGGATCACTGTTACATATAGCTGCCATTTAAAGTGAAAGATCGGAATCAAGTGCTTATATGGAAAACTTTTTTAGTTTACGAGATATTTTCACAAAATTTGGCATGAACTATTTTCTAATGTAATACTGCAATCTCCGAAAATTGTACAGATTGGATAAATATTGCACATAGCTGCCATACAACTTACCGATGTTCACATTTTTTCTTGTTTGATATCACCTACATAGGACCTATAAGCATTGACTTTACTAGCTTTGAGTACAACGGTTGAAAGCTTTCTGTGCTTTCACTGCTTGTTTGATTTTTACTTCAAAGGTATCACTTTTGCGGTGGCGCTCGCTAGAACGTCAAAAAGCTTTCAAAGCTTTTTTCTAGTTTTTAATAACTTTGGTATTGCAAGACATCAAGTTGAAGCTGCGAGTTTTTAATGGAGTAGCTGAAAGCTTTCTGAGCTTTCACTGCTTGTTTGCTTTCAACTTACAGATATCACTTCAGTGGCTCTCACTAGAATCGCAAAGAGCTTTCAAAGCTTATAGCTCGTGTATAATAACTTTCGGTTCCCACAACATCAAGTCGAAGCTCCGAGCTTACATTTTACCCGTTTCGCTTACAACCCTCTGTAATTTTTCCTTACATAAGGCGATTTTATGTAGCAAAAATATATTTCCTTTCATTTATAGTAAATTATATTCCAAAGCAAATAAATTATTTCGTTGCATAATATTTTTTTTTGTAATATTCTTATTTGCAACAACTGCTGCTGCAGTGCAACGTAAACAACGTGAGTTTTATTATTGTTGGCTACATATTTACAACAACCATAAGGCACATAAATAAAATCCGATTCATTCATGAACAAGAGTTTTGCCTGCGAGCAATTTGATTACAATAAGCCAACATTTATCGCCCACTTAGTTTGCGCGCTTACCTGAATTGCCGCAATAAACGCAAACCACACACACATCCGCGTGAGTAGTATGCGCCTGAGATACAAACAATAGCCAACAACTGCAATAACAACAGCTGGCGCGCGTAAAATCCAGCGAACTTGGCAAACAAAGATTTTGCAAAATAAAATGAGAGAAAAACGCGAATCGTAGAAAAACTGCAAACAACATAAATTTTGTGGAAAATTGTTAATTTCGTAATTTCGCGATTAGTTAGCAGATTAGTAGCTGCTTTAGCTGTTAGCGCTTAGCTGGCTATTGTCTGTCGGTTGTCTTAACTTTTCGCTTTGTTTTTGTGATTTTCAGTTTTTTGTTTAGTTTTTGTGATTTTTTTATTTATTGTGTCGCAGCATTTTGTTTGACTGCGAGCAACAGTCAACGCCGGCGTGCAACAACAGCAGCAGCGCTAGCATCTAAAATTGCACAACTCAGTATTTTTTATCACATTTTATTTTTCGTCGAAGTTTTTCTTTTTTTACTGACCTTGGCGCTGAACATTTGCAATTTTTTTGCCACTTTTGCTGCTATTATTAAATTTTGTTAAAAAAATCCAATTTATTTTTGCAAATTTATTAGTTATTGTTGCAGTTTTATCATCCTTTTTGCATCTACTGTTTGCCGATTTTTTTCTTTACCATATTTTTCGCAAATTTCAAGCTGCGCTTTTTGCTTCGAGCAAAAAGTCTGTACAGATTTGTTTCTATTTTTTTATTTTTTTGTTTCGTTGTTGTTTTTGGGTTTCACATTTCGCACACTTTTGGTGATATCATCAGCTCGTTGTTACCGTGAATATAATGTACTCAACGACAGTTTTTTGGTTTTCCATTTTTATATAAAAATATTTAGTGTTAAGTCGGTTATATTTGGCGATATATGTATGTATGAGCGAAACCGGGTAGGGATGCATTAGAATCCTCCACATGCTTGCATTGCATTCTTTACAATCTAGATCTCTTATACTTTCATAACATGGGCCTAGCTTCTTGCGCAAATTTCCAGTTCTGCGACTGAGAGCCTGAAACTACAGAACAGATTTCATAATAGTTGCAGACGTAGGATAAAGGCCCAGGGATCCATGTTTCCAAATAGGGATCACATCGCCTCACTAGCACCTAGCAGTATATTGGACTTTGTCAGTATGCTGGGGCTAGAATAGTCTTTGTGAATTAGGAGAGGACACAAAAGATCTAAGCTCGCGGTGCAATTCTCGTCTATTTATCAATCTTTCTATGTAGATCACTCCAAAAAACGAAAAACCTTCTGCTGGCTGTTCTTTTTCATCTCCTGCAACTGTGAGGGATCTGTGAGCTGCGAAACCCATTGGAGAACGGGTGCAATGAACTTTTTCACAAATGGCTCGAAGTTAGGAGGTAGAATGGAAGCTGGAGTCTGCTGTGGGGTTCGTTAACCCTAGTTTCAAACTGTCAGACCACTGTAGCGTCTGTCAAGTGGAGGTGGCTGCTATCAACGTGGCAGTATTTGTACCGCTTCCCTGTACAGGTTCCTTCAGAGAAGTCTGTCGGAGTGAATGGACAATCCAGCGATTATACTGGCTTTGTACTCGCTAACTGTGCACTCACAACTAGTAAAGTAGTGCCAAGTCAAGTTTCTTGCATATCAAACTGGTTTAGGTGCCTGGTCACAGCGGAATCGCTGAAAACTGCAAAATCAATAAGGTCACTAGGGGCGACATCCTTTCCTCAATTTTGTCCGATTGGAGTCGAGTCAGTTCTCCGAAGTCTGCTTGCTTTCTGACACTGCAAAGCCGATGAGCTTGCCAGGGACTGCACCCTTTCCTCAATTTTATCCGATTGGAGTCGAGTTTGTTCTCTGATATATGCTTGCTTTCTGGCTTTGGACCTTTGGATCGCCAGTGAGCTCAGCAAGCGTTGCTCAACAACTAGAACTTTGTGCGTCTGGACCTCGCAGACCACTCTGGTCCAGATTGAACCGTAAGAGGTCATCCGAACTACTGGCTCTTAGCAAAGTCAATCTCGCCACAATTATATGGAAGGTGTTCTGACAGAAGCGTTGTGTTGCGAAGGAAGGCTCTTCACTTCCTTCTCTTTTACCCAGTTTTTGTAAGACTGAAATAGAGATATTACGGTAGTCACCGCTTTGCTGAACCTAGCGAAGCTGTTGGAATTGATATTAACCGTTTTAATAAATTTGTGGTAAGCTCAAAATGCTTCGTCAATCGATGAGAATTTAATGACCCACTTTAAGGTGTGAAATCTAAGTGAGATCCATCGATTTTGGATTAACTCCTCGACCTAACCTAACCTATATATTGTAGATTCTGATTGTAAATAGATTCTGAGAGTATTCTATTGAGGAAGGGCTGGTCTGCAAGTGTTGGACTTTGTTTAAATTTTATCAAAAATTACAATTTTTCGTCACGATCTCGGGATCTCTCTGAGATACCATACAATTTTTCATTTTAAAAATATGACAGTTTTGAAATAATCTGCACCCGAATTCAGTCTATAATTTATTTTTGAAAACATACATATACTAGCCTGCTACTAGCAAAACATACACATTAAGTCCACAGCTTCTAACACTACAATTACGCCCTTTATATTTTTCAAGTCCCTCACTAATTTTCTCTAAAAAATAGTATTTAAAATCATTATTTTTTTCCACTGCAAAGTGAGCAGTTAATTGTTCCCTTCCTTGCGTCATTATCTCGCACAAACAACAACAATAGCAACAATGTATAGTATGTTGCCGTGCGGCAGCTGGTGGCCCCAACGGCGCGTTTTTAAGCGATTTTTGCACACTTCAAGGTCGCCGCTTCTTGCCATTACACTTCGTCGAATAGATCGCGTAGAGCGCCTTGGTTTTGTTGCAGTTTTTGCAACTTTTCGCAAATAACAACGACCGACATTCACTTCGCCGTTTGCTATTTGGTTATTAGCAATATTTTGTTGTTATTGTTTTATTGTTGCTACATGCATTGCGGCTAAATCTCGTAGTGTTGGCTTGTTTAGCGGCTGCTTAGTTGTAGTTTTTGTTGCAATTATTGTTGTTGTTTGGTGCTATTAACCTTCCTTTGTTAGAAGCGCGCTTAGATTGGCAAAGATTTTTTTTTTATTTTTCTACTAAATTAATTGCATACGTTTGTTTAGTACTTTTTCTTTTAATTTTTTTTCGCTAGTGTGGTTAAACTTTTCAGTATTTTTATTTCGATTAGTGTTCGCAAATTTTTCGCGCTGTTTATTAGCGCCCGGTTGTCGCTTTTTACGCTTTTGACCAGCTTGTTTACATTGTTTGGGCGTTTTTGCAAGGATTTTTTATAATCTATTGTATTTTCTTGTTGCTTTATTATGCCCTGTACCGGGTATATTAAGTTTGGCACGAAGTGATGCAAAACAGGGTATCATCAAAAAATCAAAATTTAGATTTTTATTGCTTATGATTAACTACATCTAAACTTTAAGCTTCCCATATCAGATATAACCAATTGATAACCAATAGATAACCTATATATAACCAATATATAACCTATATATAACCAATATTTAAAATTTTGTTTCAATATAAGTGGTTTCTTCATAAAATGACATCTCCGAAGAAATTGTGCTGATCGGTTGGCTATAGCATATAGCTGCCAAACAAACTTACCGATCTATTAGGTAATTGTGTAGTATATTCTAGTTTCGGTGCCACCGAATTTAACGTTTTTTTCATGTTTTTCAATTTTTATTAACAAATTTTCTCGCTCTATTAGCACAGCATACTTCCATGTAATCTGCTCTCTAAAAACATTTGCACCTACTTACCTACCTACAAGCACTTAATAATTACTTACTTACTTAATGATTGAGAATCATTACTTGGCAAGCATAATTACAGCTGGTAATTGCTGCGGCTCTAATTGAATATTGCAAATCAAGCTTGCAATTTATTTTTTTCTATTTTGATAATTCAAGCGTTTTATGCTTGAACAAGCAGAATTTGGCTTGGTAAGCACTTTTTAGCGATTTTTTTTTTTGCTTTTGTGTTAAAAAAAATATTTTTTTTTATTATCTACTCGTATTTGCTTCCATATGGCTTAATCATATTCTCAAGTTTTGTTCTTTTTTCCCAGCTGCATTTGCTTAACGCTCCCAAATGTGATATAAAAGCCACTGAAGGTCACAATTAAAATTTTTTATTTATATTTTTTTAATTTAAATTTTTTTATTAATGTTTTTTTTTTTTTTTTGTTTGATTTTTTATTATTATTTTTTTTGTTTAATTTTCGCAAACCATAATTAGTTTTGCCATTTTGTAGTCATATTTCATGCTTCATTATGAAAATAAATTAAAACTTCCATAAATATTATGAATTAATGATCGGTTGCGGGTAATTTAAGACACTGCAATAATTGGCGCTTTCTTGGCCAGGCAACGCTGCCAATATTTGCGAATATATTTGGCTATATATAGATATGCTGGTCTCTATTGATTCATATTTTTTATGGCATTAACATATTTGAACCCCATTCTACGCCAATAATGATGAATATTTTTGTGTAAGAAAATATTGTGCTAGAAATAAATCGTTGCAATAGATGAATGATCAAAAAAGAAAGTAGTAATCTTCTACTCGATTCTTTGAACTTCTTCTGAGAACCAATTAAACTATTTAGTGTTGAGTTAGATATATTTGTGAGATGAGATTAACCAGGCAGGGATGCATCAAAATTCTTCATTGCTTCGTTTGCATCCCTACAATTTAAAACACTACATCGCAGAACCTTCCACTGGTGGTTCCTTCACACCTCACACACTTTTGAGAGATTTGTGTTCGTGGAAAAGCCGTTGGAGAAGTGTAGTAAGCTTTTTTACGGATTGATGGAAGTTAACTGAAAGTTTAGCTGTTGAAGTTTTCGATCGGGAGCTCTTTATAAACTCCAGTTCCACAGCACTGCAGCATTTTTCCAGCGTAGTAAGCTGCTATGAAAGTAGAAAGAAGTAAATGGGTATAAATCTTTATTGGGACAATCCTTACGATCTGCTGACTGGAGCTTGTAAGAGCCTGTGTAACGAGTCATGAGATTAGTTATTACCGCTACTGTTTCCTGGACATGTGGACTTATTCAAAGAATAATTGACATACGTACAGCAAACTTCACACTCACATTAAGAGAGGTCTTAGTAATCTACGAAAATAGTTCTTGTCGATGCGGTTTTGACGTAGTGTAGTCCGGGTCATTTTTGATCAGACGGTATGTTAATGATAAAATAAGAAAATTACAATTATCTCTTGATTTGTGAAATTTTTCTTTCTGGGAGTTAAGTAGGGAACCAGTGATGTCATGCAAAATAATAATCTACGAATGTAATTTTTGTCGATTCAGTCGTCACGTAGTGCAGTCCGGGTCATTTTTGATCAGATAGTATGTCAATGATAAAATAAAAAACCCATATGAGAGTCGAGTGGGGTACCAGTGGTGTCAAGCAAAATAATAATCTGCGATTATCAAGTAGTGCAGTCCGGGTCATTTTTGATCAGATGGTATATCCAATATCAGAGTCTTATACGATACCATTGGTGTCGTATAAAATACTACTCTACGAAAATAGTTTTCACGTAGTGCAGTCCGGGTCATTTTTGATCAGATAGTATGTCAAGAAAAAAATAATATGCTTCTTGTTTAATGAACTTTTTTTGGGGAACCAGTGATGTTGTGCAAAATATGAACTGCAAGGATATGAGAATTGTCTAAAATACAATGTGCATTGAAATATAAATAGTTTACCCACAACAGAGCATTTTACTACAAAAGTATTACTTATATAATAGTTTTTAATATTCACCAAACTCACAGACATTTGTTGCATCATAAGGCGGTATATATTTTCGGGAGACTATAAACTAAAAACGCAAGAGCATAATTTTACAAATTTAACTCATTGAATAAATTTTCGGCGGTATAGTGAACCTTGTCACCTAAAATGCAAAATAACTTTTCATAAGTTTACAGCCGAAGGAAAAACGATATAAAAAGAGTTTTGGTTATAAAATGGTTACCTATTGGTTATAGATTAGTTATAAAATGGTTATGTATTGCTTACAAAATGGTTATATATTGGTTATATCTGCAGCAAAAGCTGAAAATTCTATGTTACATATACGTCATATGAAGTAGTGAAACGTAAGCAATAAAAAACTCAATTTCCAATTTTTTTATGATACGTTATTTGGCATTTTAGGAGACGATATACTAATTTTTCTTAAAAACAAATCTGAAAGTTTGTTTTCTTCTTTTAATATTTGAAATCTAACTAAATCAAGGAGTATAGAATCAAAGCAGAACCCAAAAGCCTGAATAACTCTCCATTTTCTTCGTTTTACTTTGTTGCCTGATTCAATTTCAATACCATTTCACTTCAATCATGTCATGCACACACATAAATCGCCTTAAATTTCATATAATATTTTTAATAAATTTATTTTTATTTTCTATGTCCGCTTTTTCACATATAAATTAATGCTAAGTGCCTACTTATATGAATGAACATCATACATACATATTTGCCAGCGAAAATAATACAGCAATCACACAGTCAACAGAAGTCTAAAGAAACTCAAAAAAAAATTCGACTTTGTGCGCCGACAATGCAACGTTTATGCGCTCAGTGTTGTTGCTGTTGTTGGCAGCTACTGTTTTTCCTTTCCCAACCCACTTATCTGCGTTTATTTGTTTTCAAGTATACTCTTACTCACTGCATAGCAGCACTTCACGTCACTACTCGCCTGCCTGCCTTCCTACCGTACCTTCGCCACCCCTCTACCCATCTCCTTAAGCTATGCAACATATGTACGAATCGGTGTCGTTATGTGTGTTGCTGTTTTCGCTTCTTGTTTTTTAAGGCGCTCGATTGCCATTGCGAGTTGCGAATTTCCGCTTCGTTGACAGCTCGAGTGTTAAAACGCTTTCAATTTTGCAATTTCAACATTTTCGCATAACAATGAGCGAAGCCGAGCCGAGGCAAATCAACTCACGCTGTATGATCGAATGACTGCACGTCTGACGGCACTGACATTGTCAAGCCAGCGCCGCGACGCGCTTACTGACACACTGACTAGCTGGCTAACTGCCAAATTGTCTGGGCGACTGAGAGACTGGCTGACTGACTGCCACAATGCATTATGTAGGGTAAAGCGCGCAAAGAAATGAAATATTAACAAAAAGGCATCGAAGTATCGAAAAAAGCATGGAGTAATATGATGAACAGCGGTAATACGAGCAACTACACCGATTTCATATACACACTCATACATATATAGTGTTACATTTGCTCACATATGAAGAAATGCGCCTCTGGTATACCATGTGGCAAGTTAGGTAGGTTTCTAGTAACCGCCCAGCATGAATTATTATAGCGCATCACTCAAGTATGTGTAATCGGTGCAACAACAGCAACAATATTGTTGCCAAGTTTATCCCACAGTATATCTCACTGAACACATTAGAGTTGTACGCGTAGTTATGTCTACTCATATCTGTATATTTCACATATGTGTTATTATATATGAAGGAGTTATGTATTTAAGCTCTACTGGCTTAACCCAATCCAATTTTTATTCGACTGGAAACTGCCGAACTTATTCGTTTTTCTGCTGCCGTTGCTGAGATGAGAGAAAAAAAATATACTACCAAGAGCAAAAAATGGTAAGACTTTCTCCATAATTTTAAAATCAAAATTTATTCTTCAAAACCTATGTCGTCCGCTCTGGCCCCAATACACTTGTGTCTTCAATTGACTCAAAACGGTTTTCTCGGAGCAGTCGTTTGAGTATGCTGAATAGCCAGAAGTCACTCGGAACTAAATCAAGTCGAATACGATGTTTGCGGCATGTTATCTGTTGAAATTTTAGCGAAAAACTCACGAAGGATCTATGGAGTATGCGACGGTGCATTATCGTGGTGCCAAAACTAAGAGCGATCTGCCCTTGATTCCGGCCTATTTATACGAATAGCTTCACGCAAATGACGCATAACACTCAAATATTAGTCCTTGTTGACAGTTTGGCCGGACACCTCGATGTATGAGGTTTTCTTTCGATTTCGGCTCACCTTTGCCTCGATATTTGGACGATTGACCTTTTTGAGGGTCATTGAACCAAAACTCATGGCCAGTAATAATACGTTTCATGACATCCTGGTGGTCGGAAAGCAATGTTTCACATCCGTTAAGGCGACGCGGTTTTTTGAAAAAAATTAGTGTTTTTGGAACCAATCGGGCTTTCACTTTTAGGCCCAAATAATCTTTCAAAATAAATTTCACTGATCCTACCGATATTCCAACGATTCCAGCAAGATCTTTCACTGTTAATCGTCAGTCATTAAGCATCAATTATTTTTTTTAATGACAGGTTGATGATCAGATAATATTGATGACCGCCCTGAACGTGGTTCGTCGTCAACGTGTTCTCGATCCTCTTTCTGGCTACAAGCAATTATCACCGAAAACCTTTTCCAACATTCTGAACGTTTCGGCACTAGAAATTTGATTCCGCAAAGAAAATCTTATGGAACTTATTTATTGAAAAGTTCCATATTCTTCATCTTTACTAGCGTAGACACCATTTATCGGTTATAGCCGGTTAACTCACTAGCGCACCAGTCGCTTTTTTTCGCTATTCGGCTCCAATTCGAAATACCGAGTGCAGCCAGGTCCTTCTCCACCTGATCTCTACAATGAAGTGGAGGTCTTCCTCTTCCTTTGCTACTTCCGGCGGGTATTGCGTCGAATACTTTCAGAGCTGGAATGTTTTCATCCGTTCGGATGACATCATGACCTAGCCAGAGTAGCCGTAGTTTTGTCGCCGTATATCTCATATAGCTCACCGTTCCATCAACTGCGGTATTCGCCGTTGCCAATGCGCAAAGGACCATAAATCCTCCGCAGAACCTTTCGCTTGAAAACTCGCAACGTCGACTAATCAGATGTTGTCATTGTCCATGTCACTACACCATACAGCAGGACGAGGATAATGAGTGACTTAGAAGAAGAGTAGAATTTGGTTTTTGTTCGTCGAGAGAGAACTTTACTTCTAAAGTGTTTTCTCCAGCAATAGATTAAAGAAGTCATACGATAGGGAGTCGCTTGTGTAAAACCTCGCTTAGTATTGAACGGCTCGGAGAGGTTCCTCGGCTCCTGACGATCCGTATTAGCATTGCATGACACCAAGTTCGGGCATAGCGGCACAAAGACAGTTCCTTTTCGTGCTGTCAAATGCAGCTTTGAAATCGACGAAGAGGTCGTGTGTCGATCTTCCTTTCACGGGTCTTTTCCAAGATTTGGCACATTGTGAAAATCCGGTCGATTGTAGATTTCCATCTAAATTACGATAATGTCCCATCAGGTTGTTGAAGGTGATTTAAGTTTTTTACACAGTATGCTTGATAGTTCCATAAATGCAATGTAGAAGAGACTTATCCGGTACGGTAATTGACGCAAATTGTGGGGTCTCACTTTTTGAGGATTGGGCAGAGCACACTTAAATTCCAATCGTCGGACATGCTTTTGTCTGACCATATTCTACAAAGAATCTGATGCATGCCCTTTATCAGCTCTTTGCAGCCGTATTTGAATAGGTAATACATCGGCCCCGCTGCTCTGTTGTTCTTCAGATGGGTAATTTCTATTTGTAATTCTTCATGATTGGGCAATGGGACATTCGCTCCGTCGTCATCGTTTGTGAAATCGGGTTCGCCTTCTCCTGTTGTATAGCTTTCTCCGCCATACAGCAGGATGGAGAAGTGTTCCCTCCATAATTTCAGTGTGGTCTGCGCACCGGTCATAGATCACCTCTGTGGGTTTTACTAGAATATGCTGGTGGTCCAATATTGGCCTTTTCAAGAAATGAGTAGTTTTTAGTGAGAAAAGAACGGATGCAAAAATATCAGTAACTGAAGCATTATTTAATATATGTTTACTGAATATATGGGGTATAAAAGTGACGGGCAATATGAGCTTTCTATATAGTGAGAGCAATTTTTCAATGCGCAAAACAGAGTAACCCAGTTAGAGTTATATGTATAGCACACAGACACATTATACACCGAAATTATGCTTAGAAACACACATACTACATACATACATACATACATACTTTGGTGGTATTTGTTAAATGAATGAAACAATACAAGAAAGTCAAACGTTGTGGCTTTGCAATAGGGAGTTGGATTACAACGATGCAAAAATTGCAAAAAAATACATTACAACATTTTGCAAACCTTTTTTTTGGAAATAAATCAAATGTGCATAAAATATCACGAAATTAGTTGAGTCATATTTTCATGGTATTTGAGACCAGCTGACTGGGTCAAATTTTTGCCATGCAAGCGAAATTTTTTCGATTCCCGATTTGCTGTTATCATTCATTTTTGCTTTATACTGACTTTTATTGTACTATGCTACTTAGTTATTTTTTTTTTTTTTTGTGTTAGTATATTTTTTGTTGTTGGTTTGCATTTGGTCGAGTATAGAAATGTTTGGCCTCATTTCTAAGCAGAGAAATACAGCACTGTGGACTTAATAAAAATGAAGTTTTGTGGTGGTGGTTATTGAAGCAGCATAAATGATGGAAGAATAGTTAAAGAACGTTGCCAAAAATATTCTATAAATTCATATTGAGCTCGCTGATGAGTGTTTGAAATTATGTGAGTGGCAATAAAGGAAAATTATTCAAAATTCAATGCGCTTGCGATGGTCAAAGGTGAGCCTAAGCCAGTAGCCATGTTGAGTTAAGCAATTAAAAAAAATAATAATTAATTAAAAAATGTTTGCAATTATTTTTCCATTTTTCATTAACATAAAAAAGGGGGCTTTGGAATTTCAAAACAAAAAAAAAAACAACAAATATTTTAACAAATGCAACACTGCGCTGCGTCACTCATGCGTGCCACGGCTTAATTGCGGCCTGCTTGCGCGCTCGCCGTGTGATTGCGTGCGGCATTTTCGCCAGCCGCATTGCCACACATGACAATTAAAAGGAATTAAATTAAATGCAACGCGCATACATTGGACAGGCATGCATGCAACAAAAACAACAACCAAACAGAAAGCATATTTAACATGCTCCTACAACAACACTAACTGCATAGCGCAACCTACCGATAACAACAAAAACACAAAAAGCCTGCAACGCACACCGACTACCGTTCAAGTTGCCACAACAGCCAACTGCTTTGACTTTTAAATCTAATTTGCTGCGGCGCGCAAATGGACGCGCACTCAAGTATGCACACACGCACACACATATACACGCACAGAGACATATCAATATCGTTGCTTGTATTTGATTTTGCAGCAAAACTTGTTACCACTTCGGAGCCGCCACATTTATTTATTAATTTATGCAAATCAATTTTGTACCGTTAGATTGGTGCGCAGGCCGCACACATTTTTCGCAAATGAAAATGAAGTAAGCGCCGCCGTGCAACATTTTCCTCGGTGCATACATGTATGTATGTTTATGTGTCGGTTTGTATATAAATTAAAGGTGTGCGTGTGTTTGTGTATGCAGTTAACGGTGCGCCGCCAAGCGTGTGGGCATAAAATTAGCAAATGAACTAACAACAAAAAAAGCAATTCGCATTTGCATACATTTGATTGCCAGTTGCTGAGAAAAGCAACCATTTGGGGCATGCAACACCAAAAAAGAAGTGCGACGGTATTTATTTAAGCAGCCAATGCTTGTTTGCCGTGGCCTAATGAACTTGTCAAACGGAAGTGCGCGCCAGCGGAGTGCTCAGCGATAGGCTGGTGGGGTCACAGGTCAGCGCGGTTGTCGCTGCCAATCGGGCAAATGATAAAAAATGTGCAATAAATATGCAAATCCAACTGAAATTTGCATTGGCACTGCATGAGCGACTGCGCTTGCCACCAGATGTGTATGTGTGGTGTGCAACGGGGGCAAAGTGTCTGGAAAGCGCTGGGGCGGTTAATTAAAATTTATAAACCCATGCAGCAAATTGTCGCAAACAAGCGCTGCTGTGAGTCGGCGGCGCTGGGAATGTGTTTGCAAAGGCTTGCAAGCCCAGTTATCCAACTCGAGTGCATGCATCGGCTATGCGCTCGGCGGAAATTGCAAATTACCAAGCAAGTTGCAAGGCAAAATGAAAATAAATTTAATTTAAAGTAAACATGCAACTAAATATTGACTAAACAGCTGGCATGGTAAAGTATCAGAATTCTCTCAATAAATTTTTGCTAGGCTTTAGGTGTTTTGTCGATAAACGACGGTGCTTTTGATCCAAACCTAAGAGTTCTAGGGGGTTCTATCACACCAGACAAGCGTTTCTAACAATCGAAGTGAGATTTTTCGGACTATCGCGTGTAATCCGCCTTTTTACATAACCTAACCTAACCTAACCTAACCTAACTTAAACTTACCTAACCTAACCTAACTTAACCAAACCTAACCTTACCTCACCTAACCTAACCTAAGCTTAACCTAACCTAACCTAACTTAAACTAACCTACCTTAACCTAACCTAACTTAACTTAACCTAACCTAACTTAACCTAACCTAACTTAACTTAACCTAACCTAACCTAACTTAACCTAACCTAACCTAACCTAACCTTACCTAACCTAACCTAACCTAACTTAACCTAACCTAACCTAACTTAACTTAACCTAACCTAACCTGACCTAACCTAAAATATCAAAATTCTTTTAACCATGTTTTCAAGCACACACATTCCAGATTCCAATTACCAGATGGTTTAAAATCTTATATGGGGTCCGCAACTAAGTTCCGCCCTACGTCAGAAGTTGGCTCCAGCAGTTAATCGATCGATTGAGATCGATTTTGATATATGTAAAACGTGATAAACTTAACCTGGAAACTTGAAAAAGAAATCTCGATTCCACAGTAGTGACTTTGTTTATGCGTCATATACTTTTGGTTGTCAGAATATGTCGGAATTTTTTATCAAATGGGCGTCGTTTGCGGAAAGTGTTGATTTACTTGTTTCAGTCAAAGAAATCGGCGGCTGAAGCACATCAGAAACTCTAAAAAGTTTACG
Source organism: Bactrocera zonata (assembly GCA_037783105.1). Classification (NCBI taxonomy): domain Eukaryota; kingdom Metazoa; phylum Arthropoda; class Insecta; order Diptera; family Tephritidae; genus Bactrocera; species Bactrocera zonata. The sequence continues at coordinate 64,524 of JBAWJQ010006362.1, forward strand.
GTGCCTCTGTCCCAAGTGAAGCAACCTACCGTGCCTGGTTTCGCTCGCTTCAAAGACGACGATTTCGATATTAACGACCGTCCGCGTATTCAAGCGTGCAGTGAAGGCCACAAACCTTCGAAGAAGGTGAATTGGAGGCGTTGCACGCTGAGGATGCGGGTCAAATTCAAGAAGTGCTTGCTTCACCCGCCAAATCATTTCAAAGCGACTACTTACGCGCTGGGAATAATTCAGAAACGTCATACTTTGGTTCCTTCTGATTTGAAACCAAGAGACGTTGAGTGTCGCCTTTAACCTTTGAACAATTGGGCCTACAAAAAAAAGTAAGGGTTTTCTTCATAAGATGGAAACGGATGATGAAAAGTGGACTCAGCACAGCAATCCAAAGAAAATAAAGTCATGGGGACTGCCCGGTCAAGCTTTAACGTCGTGGCCTCGGCCAAATATGTATTTACGCTGCGAAAGTTATGTTGTGTATTTGCTGGTTGTTGCTACTGAAGCCAAACGAAACCATCAATGGAGATCGACTTGAATTAATGCGATTGAGCCGAGCACTGCGCGAAAAGCAACCTCATTACCTGGAGTGGCATGAAAAAGTGATGTTACTGCATGACAATGCTTGGCCTCACGTTGCCAAACCCGTTAAAATCTATCTGGAAACGATTAAATGGAAAGTCCTACCTCAGCCGCCATATATCCCAGATATTGCACAGTCCGATTATTATTTGTACCGCTCGTTGGCACCACGGTCAAGCTCAGAAGCAGTTCCACTCACAAAACGACATCGAAAAATGGTTTGATTCTTGGATAGAGTCTCAAGATGAAAGGTATTGCCATAATGGCAATTAAGCTTTGCCAGAAAGATGGGAGAAAGTTGTGACTAGCGTTAGGCAATACTTCGAATATTTCATTTATAACCATTTTACAATAAAATTTCCTTTTTATTAAAAAAACCAAACAGCGAGAACTTAGTTGCGCTCCAAATACGAGCCCGAGAACACGAAGGAAAAAAATTATCTGCTTAAATTAAAAATACCATTTTACAAAAAAAAAAAAAAAATAAAAATTATGAGTTACTCTTCCATTAAAAGTTAACTAAAATTACCGCTAATTTTTACGCCACTTTATCATGATTTATCATGCTTTGCCGCAGCCATGCCACAAGCACTTCCTTCATAAATTAACTGCTGCATAAACCCAATTTACAACCGCTAATGAACGCCTTATTGATGAGCGCACATTAACTTGCTTGCAACATGACAATTTCTGTGGCATGCAACATGCAAGAAGTAGCGCAAAACAAGCTGCTAATGAGACTGCGGAAGGAAGCAGTCGATTATTTATAAATATACGAGTAAATGACAGCAGGAGCTAGAGGTCTCACCCTTAGCATACTGCAAACGAGTGCCAGCCAAGAAAAAATGTATTTGCAATTTTCTTAACTAAAATTTTTTTCACGCAATATTTTGCTATTCAAGCGTTGCTAAGCTTCTACATGTTGCAAAATAACCAGTTTATTTATCTATCCTCAAAAATTGTTTACTCACTTTGCCGCCACTGCAGCGGCATCTCGCAAGCGTGTCAAGGTCTCTTGGTTGCAGCTTTCAAATATTGCAACAGCGGAAAAAAGCACTTTAAGGCGACGCAACTTGAAAAGCTTTGAGCAATTGGAAAACACTGATACAAATAAATAAAAGTAAATAAGCAATAAAAAAATAAAAAAAAAAAACATAAATCGATAAATATTAGTGAGAAGCAAAAATAAATTTTATAAAATTTAAATTTCGAAAAAAAAATTTAAAAAATTTATAAAACTATAAAAAGTCTTTATTTCTTTACATATATTTAAAAAATATTATTATTAAAAAAAAAATTTATATTAGAAAACTGGTTTTTTTCTTAAGAAAACCAATATTTTTGTCACTTTATTGCTTGCCAAATTGCCGTCGACCTCAGCGCTTATTTGACCTGCTAACCCAGTCGCCGTTACTCGCTGCCTTAAAAAGTGTGTTTGATAATTTTTATGGCAGTTGCTAAGAATTTTCGATTGTACATTTTTGGTATGCCCAAACCGACGCCGTAATTGCTGATTATTGCTTTATTAAGTTGTCAGCGCTGTCTGTAACTGTATAATTGGCTGTGTGCAACTTTTATTGATTTACTTATTTGGAGGTGTCTCTGAAGAATTTCGAAATTAATTTGCACGCGAAATTGCACAGTTGTCAATTTATTGCCGTTATTTATGGGAATTTAATGGGTAATGCTTTGGGTAATGACTTTTTATTTTTGATATTTTCATACGATAAGCTGTACATGATAGAGCTCTTAGGTTTGTTTAAGTTTAGAGGATGACCCGAACAGGAAGCTTACTTAGACAGCTTAGAACGCTGGGAAAGCTTAAAACTTCTATATAATTGATCATGAGACCCTTACGAAGTGACAAAGCGCCTTGAGCCTCTAAAAAGGTTTTGTCTCTGGCTAGATCATCGCAGCGCACGCGAGATCCACTAGTCTAGTGCTAGAACGAAGGATATCAATGGAGATCCAACTCAGTACCATTCCAGTCTAAGCGGCCAAGGATGCCGGGTCTGGCTCGATCGTCGGCTTTGCAGTTGCCAGCATTTCTGCTATGACCAGGCACCCAAACAAGTCTAATAATGAAGTGGCTTGATGCTATCTCTAGTGAGGACAAACACTTTATGACTTGATTTGAGAACACAGTTAGCAAACTCATTACAAGTATTGCCGCTCTCCTGTCAAAGTGATTGCTCACATCCCTGAAAGAGGATGCACTTCGTAGCACTACCTCTAGCGCCATAGCAGTCATTCATGCCTGAAAAATACTAGAGTAGTCCGGTACCCTAAATCTAAGATAGACGGAGAGCTCCTTAGAGAAAACTTCCCCCCTAGCTTCGCCCAATCCGTGAAAAGGTTCAGAGCTTCTCTTCTCCAGCGACTCCTCCCCATCCACATATTCCGCGTTGGCAGAGAAAAAGCCATCACGAATAGCCTCTGCGAAGCTGTGATCCAAGTTCTCTGGAATACAGTAGAAGGACTAGAGATTTTCGGCAAGTCCTTGTACGCAGAGGAAAAGGTATCTAGGAAGCAAGAGGCTTCTAGATGATAGGGTCAGATGTAGGTGGCAAGACCGTTGGAACAATAGTCCTGAGGGTAACCCAGATTTCAGATTCTGTCTTCATGTAATCGCAGAATGCCCGCTGTACTCGGACATTGGAGATCTGGGTGGTAAAGGGATTAGCTGGACTGATGAACATTTATATGTTAGCGGTGCAATCTCCACTAGTCGGATTGCCGAACAGTTAGGATCGTCTGCGGGTGAATTATTTAGGGGTCGAAGGCGTTTAACTGGGAATTAGGGTTAGTTTTTGAGAAAGTGATGTGCGTATTTCATGTGTGTATATGGTCCAACCCCTGGTCACCAGTCCTGATGAGTATGAAGGCTCAACTGGTAATAGCTTCGGCTACAAAGTCTGACCGGAGACTAAGTTTTGGTACCACAGCGAGCAGGAGCCCTTGGTCTTCGATAAAAACTGCTCATGCGGACTGGCCCCTCGGAGAGTATCGTGGTGGTTGTGGTTAAACCCCGAGTGTGGGAAGTGCTGACACAACTAGGATTAACTAGTTCAAGTGCAAGTCTTCATAAAAAGTCTTTGGAGTTTCCGCAGATTTTTTTGCAAAGTACATTCTTTATTTTCCAAGCCAAAATCATTAACCTAACCTCCATATACTAAGCTACTAGAAGCTACTCTCCTAGCATGCAAGTTGCCAGCAGTAAAATCCACAAATTTAGTGCCAAAGTGCATTAACTGTTACTATTACGGTAAACGCATTTTTTTACTTAACGCACCCCAACAATGAAAACTGCAATCTTTAAAGTCTGCATTTTGTCAAAGATTTATGTGCGCTTCATCTTAACTTACTCCTCCCTCTCTCTTCCTGTTCGCTTACATTGTTATTCGCATTTACTCCATTTGCCTCACGATTTTTCAACTTTTACACGCATTTCCGCGCGTCCGTCCAGCCGTTCTTCCGCTGGCGCATTTTTGCATTTTTATGGCTCATTTTTTGCGCCGTTAGAAGTGTTTCCGTTATTACGGGTTTTATTATCTACATTGTTGCTGCTCCTGCCACACTGCCATTGCCACTAATGCTACTGTCTTTCGCCTCATTTTCCACGACTCATTTGGCATGCGCATGCGTGTGTCTGCATTTTCCGCGCCCATATAACGGCATTAGCACCACACTTTTCTCATGCACTGTTTTGCGTCGCGTTTTTTTTTTGTTTTTCTATTCTGGCTGTGGTATGCTAATCAGCGCACATTTCCGTATCCGTTGCCAAGCGTGTGTAAAAATCCGAAGCGCATTTATATGTGTTGCATGCAATCATGCCACATGCAAGCGTGCAACTAAGTTTCTTCATAACTTGCTACAAACATGCAAGCACAACTTGCTGTGGCATGTCTAAGCTGCAGCGCGTGAAATTCTTTTTCCTGTCACTGTTTTCCGTTGTTGTTGTTGTTCTGCGTTTTATTTGTTTACATTCTATTACCTTTCTGCACATTTCTTTGCCACATTCGCATGTTTTGCTGCTTTAATATGCCATAAATATTGCCAGGAATGTGTTAAGCGCTTGGGAAAAACTGAAGTTGCGCGCAAAAAAAGCAACAACAACGCGCGCCAACTGCATACAGCGTTGCTGTGGCGTGCAGTTGGTGTCTGGTTATGCGCTCGGCAATTAGCAAAAGCTTGTTTGGCAGCGCGTTGATTGAATTAACGAGCTAATTGGCGGTAATAAACGTGATTTATGCAGTGGAAAGAGACATTTATGCTTTCGAATTAATTAAATTAATTAAATAAATAATTATAACTAACTACTTTGTGGAAATTGAGGCAAAAAAATGCTTCAAACTTGTTCGGTCGCGTTCCAAAAGCCATCATGTACCAGCTCCATAAGCCCTTTGAGTATAAAGCGTATCTCGTATGCCTTACCATGCAACCCTGTGTGTGCCGCTATTTTACTATCATCCTTAAAGCTCTCGCTTGCGCAACTGCTGCGCGCCTGTTACTTCTGTAGGCCTTTGCATGCAAAAGCTCTACATTTTTATACACACCAACAGCTTTTATAAAAGGAATACTACGCTTTCCTAACTCTCCGCCACCCACCTACGCACGTCACCTAGCTCTTTTGGCGCTCACCGCATTTGCAACACTCTTAGCGCATACATACACGTACATAACCTAAAAAGTGTTATTTTGGTTTTATTTCATATATTTTTATTTTTATTTATTATGCTGTTGTTGCCGCTTTCCGTTGGTGGTAAGTGTATGAAGCTTTTGCGCTTGGCAAGTAAAAATGTCCTAATACTTACTTATAAGCTGATTTGCCAGTTATTTTTTTACTCAGGTCGGAGCGTGGAGCGAGGAAGTCTATGGTTGTACTTATTTTTCGGGCCTTTCACATTTAAGCGTTGCAAGTTCGCTTTTGTGTGTGTTCTTTTCGTGTAACGTATTGCTTGTGGCAGTATGCTTGTGTCATTTTGCCAGTGATTAGCACAGATTTGCTACACTTTGGCTGTTTGCCAATGCAATGGGCTCCACGCTCTTTTATCTCGGTTACCTCAGTTTTTGCCGCTTCCGCTGCTGGATTACTAGCTCTCCGCATTATAGCTTTATTAAAGAGGCTGTAAACTTAAAGAGTTTGCATTCATTTTAGTCGATAAGGTTAAAGCAGTTTGAAAAAATTTTCGCTGGCAGTGATTTGAGGAAATAAAGGCTGGGAATCTATAAAAAAATCAGGGATATATTCGATTCAACTAGTGTAACACTAGAGAGGGCAATGAACATTCAGTATCTTTTTCATTCTAAATCACAATGAGGAAATTCATTATTCTTTATATAAATCTTTTTGATGATTAAATTTCTTGGATCACCAGGTCGCTATACCTACCTAACCTTTCGAGGGAGAGAAGGTCCCGCTGAAGGATAGAGGCGGTGAGGTTTTTAAGGGCGGGATCAAAGCTTTTGGGGAGAGTCGCTGAACCTTGAACCTCTGGTTGTCGCTTCTCTGCTCGCGGCAGGCATGAGATGGGAAGGTCCCGCTGAAGAAGAGGGATGTTAAAGTTTTTGCGGAGGAAATCTTGTGAGGAGGGTTGGCGGAGGACTTTCTTACTGGAATTTTTTCATCAGCTCCAGGTTTACATTTCCTGGCCACTGTAACGTCTTCCAAGTGGAGCTGGCTATAGTTAGCAAAAGATCTACTATTTCGAAGAGCAGTCTCCTTCAGTGATGACTTATTCACTCCAATAGTAGGGAAGCGATATTAGCCTTGAGTTCGCTGACTGTGTGCTCAAAGCTATTTAAGAAATCTCTAGAATTTTTACTTAAACATCAAGTTATTTTGTGATTGGACTGGCTTGAGTGCTTGGCCACAGCAATATTGCTGGAAACTGTAAGTCGGATGAGCTTGCTTGGACACACAGTACAATCTCAATAACTGTGGAAGCAGTTAAGAGCTCCTTAGATTTCTTGTGGTTCGAATCAGCAGATGTACAGTCGCAAGGCTCTTCTGGCCCGAAGTAAATCGTAAGAGGTCCAGTAATCATTCGCTCTCAGAAAGATCCACCTTTCTGAAGTTGCAGACAATAATCCATTGGAATTTACGCAGTCGGCTTGAGCATCTTATCGTATGTGAGCTGCATCAGCTATTTAGAAGAAGATGAGAAGGAATCATGAATCATCTCAACACCTTCTCCTAGAATGCCCGGCTTTTGTAAGATCAAGGCCAAAACACTGCGAATCTCTTAGTTTACATACGATATATCTAACCCATCAAAACTGAAGTATAGTATATATTGGGTATATTTTAAAATTTCTGTATAAAAAAGGGAAGAATGCTACTCAAGTCACCAATGAAATTTGTGAAGTTTTCGGAGACGATGCTGTATCAGTTGTAGCACAGTAATGGTTCGCTCGCTTCCATTCAGGAAATTTCGATGTAAAAGATGCAGCTCGTTCTGGTTGACCTATCGTTTAGAAAGTCGCTGAAATTATGGAAAAGGTTGATCAAAACACATAAGCAGCCATGACATCGCTAAGGAACCTAAAATTCATCACCAAACGGTTTTGAACCATTAAAAAAAAGTCTGGCTACAATAAGAAGCTCGATGTTTGTGTACCATATGAATTGTCTGTGAAAAATTTAATGGACCGAATTAATATCTGCGAATATTTGCTGAAACGAAATGAAATCGAACCGTTTCTGAAGCGAATGGTAACAGGAGAGGAAAAGTGGACCAGATACGACAATAATGCGTGAAAAAGATCAGGGTCCAAGCGCGGTGAAGCTCAACAAATGGATAAAGCCAGGACTGTCGCCTCAAAAGGTTATGCTGAGCGTTTGGTGGGATTGGAAAGGAATCTTCCACTATGAGCTGCTTCAGCCTGGTTGAACAATTGATTCTCCATTTTACTGTCAACAACTGATGAGATTAAAGCAAGAAATTAAAAAACGGCCAGAACTGATCAACAGAAAAGGCTTCGTCTTTTATCAGAACTACGCTAGACCACACACACCTTTGATGACTCGGCAAAAACTAGGAGACCCTGGCTTGGAGGCTTCGATGCATCCACCATATAGCCCTGACCTTGCACCATCCCACGGCTATTTGTTTCGGTCAATGCAGAACTCCTTTAATGGAGTAAAGTTGGCTTCAAGAAAAGCCTGTGAAAATTACTGGTCGCAGTTTTTGGCCGAGAAACCAGAAAAGTTTTACACTAATGGAATAATGCCTAGAGCGGAAATATGGCAAAAAGTGGTCGGTCAAAATGGTACTCGTACATATTTGGTTCATTAAAGTTCATTATAAATATAAAAAATAAGTTGAAGTTTGATTGGAAGTACGAAAAGACTTTTTCGACTACTCTGTATAAATTATCAGCGTGCTGAGCTGAGTTGATTCAACCATGTCCGTCCGTCTTGTTTGTCGGAACGGCCAATATCGGACCACTATAGCATCTAACTACAGAACAAAAATTATGATTTCCCAAGGAAAAGTAAATCACATTACTTCACTGGAATTCTCAAAATAAGTAATATCTTCCTTGGGTCAAGGAAGGTTTCCAAGGAAACATATGATTTCCTCAGAATAATGGGCTCGCTGGGTAAAGGAGTTAGTTTCTTAGTATAAACAACACCTTTGGAAGTTGGGATGCGTTTCTGGGTATAAATTTGGTAGCCTCATAATCCTAATTGGATTGCGCTAGTTAAAACTTCCCACCAACTGCAGCCACAACCAGGTGTTTATAATGAGCTTAAACACTAAGCTGTCAAATAATTAATACAAAATAAAACAACAGTTACTGTCAACAGCAATTTTTAATGCCACAAACGTCTCACAGCTGTTGCACTTAAACAATATGCAATGCAATTACTTATAAGCAACGCTGGGCAACGCAGAAAGCCGCAATTAAGTAAGCACTACTTATCGCTTGTGATTAAAATTTATGCGCTAAAAATTGCAGTTCACTAAAAAGCATTAATTTGCATAAATTTTATGCGCGGAGTTTAAAGAAAACGCGTCAGGCTGCCAAAGCGCCACACAAGTTTGCATGGCGCGGCCAGGCAGCTGCCCCACACAGCTGCTACGCGCCGCGTTTGTGCGTGTGGCAAGCAGTCAATTGCAGTTGCAAGCCCCCAATCAGCTGCAGCAAACACGATCTATAAAAAGTATGGCAAGACTTTATTTATATGCAATTGTGCGTATGTGTGTGTGTGTGCTGCATGCGTGTTCTTGCAACATTTCAAGCTGCGCGTGCGGTGACGCACAGCGCCGCATTTACTTGCATTTATTTAGCTCGCATTTTTATACGTGCATTGTTGTTGCTGTTTGGCGTTGCAAGCGGCTGCCACTGCGTACATGTCTGTTGCTGTTCGCTGATTGCCATTACATTACGTTAACAACAACAATAAATTACGTGTCAATTTAATTCGCATTGCATTAATCATGCGTCAGCGGGCAACCGAAACAGAAACAGCAACAGCAACAAATGACACCATGACAGCGACAACAACGCCACCACCACCACAACAACAACAAGAACGGCAGCAGCAGCGAGCGAGCAATGCAAATAATGTCAATAAACGCGACTAATAAAAAAGCTGTCAGCCAAGTTCGTCAGCCGGGTTCGCCGGTGAGTCAATAAACACAGACCGACCGCAGACAGACAGCGACACCGACACGGACACCGAAGTGTGGTCGCATAAAAAGCGGCAAGCGGAAAGCGGTGTGCTGCATACTTCGCCTGCATTTGTGGCAACAACAACAACAAAAAGCTGTCGCAGACACATTCCAGTCGCATTAACTGTTCTGCTGTTTCTTTTACAGCTGATTTTTATTGCTGTTGCTGTGCATGCTGCAAGTTGTTGCAACATAATGGTGTTGGCCAGGTACCTGAGCGAACTGGCTGCGCAGCCAAACGGCCAGCAAGCCAGCAAGCAACCTTCTTGCCGCAGCAAGGTTTTGTTGGTTTGTTGTTGTTGTCATTTTCGTGTTATTACTGTGTTTCCTTCCTTTATTTCTGTTTCGCTGCCTGTTTTTACTTTTATTTATCCGTTTTTTGTTTTGTTGCTTTTGCTTTTACTCCCTTTTTTGACAATTGCATTCCCAGCTGCAGTCTGCAGTCGCGCCTGCGACGCCACCGAAAAACCTGTTCCACACACAGTCCGTGGTCTCCGTGCTTTCTGCTGACCATTGGCCCATTTGCGGCTGCCACGGTTGCCTGCTGTGGCCACTCGGACTCGGACATGCGGTACAATGTGCTACATATTCAATAATATTTGTTGTTGCTATTTGCAGCGCTACCTTCGTCTGCATTTGTCAAATGATTCATAGTTATTTATTGAAATTAAACAAACGGCAAACACATTCGCGACAGAACGCTTGTAGATCGGCCGTGCGATAAGCGTTTGGGGTTTGGGTGCGTGGGGGGAGCAGCAATGAGTATAAATCAGTGAGATAAATGAATCAGCGCAGCAATTACATTTTAAAACAACAAAAACAATTGAATAAACTGAAATGAATATTCCGCATTCGAAGGATATGCCATTTTGCGGAGCTAACCTAATTAATATCACGTAGGATTTGTAGGGACAAATATTTCGAAAAGTATAAAGTTCAGTATTCGTCTTTTCATTGGGGGGTGTTTTTTACGTGGCGAGTACCAAACCCGCGCTCAACTCTGGGGAGGGTTGTTTCGCCTTCTCACTTTAGCTCACCCAGAGGATACTTGGTCTAAGACCGGAAATTGTGCGCTGCTTGAGCCATAAAAGAATCGTTGACCACTCCCAAGTGAATAGCGCTCAGAGATTTTTCCTCACTTGCCTTAACTTCTGCACGTGGCTCCATTCTCCTCGGCGAACAAAGACCAAACTCCATAAGTCCCTGCTATATAGTGCAAAGGCACGGACGATGACAACAACTAATGTGACGACGTTACGAGGCTTCGAGAGATAGGTTCCACGGCATAGTTATGGTCATTTTCGCATTGGCAACGGCGAATACCGCATCCGATGGAGCGATGAGACGTACGAGATGTGCGACGACATTGACTTAGTTCAGCTACATATAAAATGAGGCTCGATGCATGGTATTTAACTATACATCATTTCCATCTGATAATCGCTGCTGCATCGCAATTAAATCGATGAATTTCTGAAGCGGATGGCGACTAGTGATGAAAAGTGGGTCTCTGTGAGCGAATTCTGATGAGTCGGTGGAAACGATACGTACAGGATTGACTGTCAAGAATAATTTGATATATGTTTTGTGGGGTTTTCAGGGAACCATCTACAATAAGCCTGCACTGGCAACAATTGGACCGTCTGAAGGAAGCAAAAGCCCAGAACTGGCCAGCTTTGGCTAACAGGAAAAGATTTGTACCTTTGCCAGATTTTAAGGACACATTGTGTGATATTTACATAAGATTGACGTGCCTCGTTCAATACAGGCTTTTTTCGTTTTTGAAATATCGATATGAAATTTTGCACATGTCGATTTCTCGCCGGAAACGCCGATATCTGACTATGACTATACATATATGTATGCTGTAGTGATACAACTGCCATACACCAAGTATCGGCATCAAGTTCTTGTGAGGAAAACTTTGTTATTTGACGAGATATCTTCACTAGAGTTGGCACAGATTGTTGTCTAAATCTATAGCATAATCTCCGAAGAATTTATTCACATCGACGCACAATAGCATATAGCTGCCATACAAACTGAACGATCGGAAGCAAGTTCTTGTATAGAAAACTTTGTCATTTGGCAATGATATCTTCACGAAATTCAGCACAGATTATTATCTAAGACTATAGCACAAGCTCCCAGAAAATTATTCAGATCGGACTACTCTAGCATATAGCTGCCATACAAACTGTTCCATCGGCAATCAAGTTCTTGTGAGGAAAACTTTGTTATTTGACGAGGTATCTTCACCAAATTTGGCACAGAATATAGTCTGATGCTATAGTATAATCTCTGAAGAAATCATTCAGATCAGATCACTATAGCATATAGCTGTCATATAAACTGACCAATCAAAATCAGGAGAAAGATGTTTTTATACTACTTTATGCTTTAAAAATGCACCTGTGAAGAGCATACTAGCTGTTAACGGATTTAATGATTTGATTTAATGATTTGATTTAATTTGAGATTTCTAAAAATTTCCAGTTAAAATTATTTTACTTTAAAAACTAAAAAATTAAAATTGTAAACCTTTTCCTCTTTAAACCCTTTTAAAATCCATTATATATAAAGTCGAATTACTAAAAGCGCTTAACGCACGTATCTTACAAAACGAGCACACGTAACTCTCACGCCAAATTAAGCTTTTCAGCCCAAACGCCTTTCAGACTCACCACAAAAGCTAATTAACACTCTACATTTTGTAATAATATGCTAAATTAACACTTAATAAAGTGTCTGCGTCGACACGAGCAATGGAAAACATGTCGGCAGCGGCTATGGAGCTATACGAGCTCATACCAGCCTGGTGTGTGTCGTGTGTAATCGTATATGACAATTGACATGAAACGAATATTCACACGCTACCCATACGCCAATAGAATATTCAACCACCAGAGAGCAATTGTTTATAATTGAAATGTCTTCGTTTTCGATTTCAACTTGATTTTTGTCGCACTTCGCGGTCGTCGTCGTCAAGCCCAAGTAAAGTGCGACTGTTTGACTGCCAGTTTTGGCCCCCCTCACAGCAAACTTCCTAGACGGCCTTCTTACTCACTCCCTAGGCGTTAGCTTACTCACTCCCTTTGCCGTTAGCTTAAAGTTGAATACCCAAATATGTTATTTCTAATTTCAATTGACTTCAACTACGACTTTACAATACCGACAAAATCTCAAATAAAAAACAAAAAAAAAAAAAAATAAAGCAAGTAGTCAACAAAAAACATACACATACACAGAAGTGGTGGCGCTAAAGCACGCTTGAGCGTTGGAAGTGGCAAGTCACTTCCTTTGTGTGCCCGCCACACCACCACATATCAGTCAGTCAGTTAGTCAGTCAGCTAGTGCGCAACGTTGGGCAACACCTACAAACGCCCACATATACAATTTCGTACTGCCATCCGCCTTAGAACTCTGTGTGTGCCCCGCACCGCCGCTTAAAGACATTGGCTTTCGCTTATCACTTGGCCCTAAGTTGACTGGCTTCCCCCATGCCTATTGTGTTTTCGCCCACCTTACCCCACACACACGCACCCACATTTACATGCAGTCACTTTTACTACTCTCAATTTGTTGCCTTTTCACCCACACTCCCTTCGATTTTGCATGCGTCGCCGTTGTCTGCTTACTTTACTTTAACTTTCCCTGTAGAAGAACTGTTTGCATACTCCCCTCCGTAGTTCGGCTTATTCCGTGCCGCTTGATTCTTATCATCATTTCGAAATTACTTCAACTCAAGCAGCCAAGAGGGCAGACTGTGCGCCGCGCAACACAATAAGCTGAGATGAGGCGGAAGCAGGCTGCATTGATGTAAGCGTGTGTGTGTGTGGCTGCAAACAACCGCAACGTATCAGCTTTCATAGCGGCTTCTTCACACAAACAAACACACCCTCATCCCACGCATAAAAGTGTGCTTCGCAACAACACCACCCACCCGCTTAAATCCGCCTCGCTGTGCGAACACAGCACCAGCTTTGCTCTGCCCCGGCAGCGCTATCAGTTGCTACAGCAACAACGTCGCGCTGACACCCCATAAAATATTTAAGTTAACAACGTAGCCAGCCATTAAGGAGGCGAATGAGCATTTCGTGTCCTGCCGCACGCCGCAACGCCCCTCATCCAACGACTGGCTGTAGACACTACACGGTTGCTTCGCAGCTACTTCCGGCTGCTCAGCGCGCTGCATACATTTGTTGCTCTTCTTGCCGCACACTCTGCTTCCTTCACTTGCCTTGTCGCGCTCGCTCCCTTCCTTCATCGTTTATGTTTTTTTATTATTTGTTGCTATTTTCCTTAGTCAGCGCGTCAGTCACGTAGGTTTCGCTTGCCTGCCTCTATATTTAACGTTCCCTTTCATTTTGGACCCTTTTTCGTTGTTCCATAATGTGTGTTCACTTTCTCCGCGCATCTGTGCGACTCAATCCGCCACACATACATACATATGCCGTTCAAGGCAAGCCTTCCTCCGCTGCTCACCAACTGTTTGCGCCTCCTCGCTGTGGCAGATAGCATCTCGCGGTCTGACAATTTCTTTCTCCGTCTGTCTGTGTGTCCGTCGCACTATCCTTTTGTATCGCTGCCGTGTTCAATTCCTGCCAGCCTTCAGTTGATTCAGCACGGCTGTCGTGGGTCTTAATATTGCTGTGCGCCTGTTCGCGTGTTCACATCCTCGCCGCTTTGTTGTTCCGCCGTGTTCTATGCACGTTGCCTTCCTTCCGGTTTCTTCTGCTTCTTTTATGTATGAGCGCATATTCCTGCGGGCTCATACTTGGCGAGGGATTGATGCCGTCGCTTTCATTCAATGCTCGTTGAATATTTTTTCTTTGTGTAGTTTTTTTGTGCATTTTTGTCTCTCGTTTTCACTTCCGTGCCTGGTCGTGGCATGTGCAACACTGATAAGCGCAACGAATGCGAGAATTTAATTTCTGGGTGTGCGATGTGTTGCCAGACGGTTGGGAGACGAGTTGGAAAGTTTTACTGGAAAAGTTTTCCAATCTTAGGACGAAAATATTGTTTTGTCTTCGAGAAAAACTAACGACAGACTATTAAAATGGAGTCGCTGAGTGTGATTTGCCTGGATCACAGTATTTTAGCTCCTTCCAAGTTTATTAACGCTTTTTCTTCAGCAATATTTTTCAGAAAACCACGTACCGATCTTTCTTAGTAGAGCTTGTAGCTTTCAAAGAGTGTCGCGAATGTGAAACTAGAGTTCAGGTTTTTCGGATAGCTACGAATCTTCTCCTATTGTAGAGATAGGAGAATGTGAAACTTGAGTTCAGACCTGCAATGAAAAGCTGTTGGAGCCAATACCGATGGACTCGGGATCAAACCGAAAGTCTAAGCCCTCTAAAAATCCGAAAACTGTAAATAAGATCTTTGGACTTTGCCTTCGTCTACTCCAAGTACCAGGAAAAGCCAATTACTCAAGAGTTAGCCCTAAGATCCAAGTCATATTTCGTAACGTCAGTTCCAACCATAATTAGAGACACGCTGCCGTCTACCGTGTGGCATCCGTCCTTAGAAACTTTAAATGGCTAATATCAGCAACACTTTACCTCACTTGGCGTCCAGCTGGCAACTCTGCGCTGCAAAAATATCTCCTCTTCATTCAAGCAAACTTTCATTTGACTTTCGTAAGTTAACCTCGTTGCTGTCTCATTTACATACCACCCCCTGATACTCCGGTCGCGCCACTCACTATAAAATTAAACACTCACTAACACTAAATATAATATTGCGCGTGGTGCGACTAACGACGTACATTTTGTAGGCGTGGCAGACAGTTAAGAACACACTAAAGCTTTTAAAGCAGCGCCAACGTCAAGTATGGCGCCGTCAGGCAAATTTCGTATTTCAAATTTGCAAATTGGCAGCAACGGTGATTATAGACATAAGCACCTACTATATATACAGATATATACTACTTGTATATATGTATGTGAACAGCGACAAGTACGCGCATATTTCTATGCGTCTTTGCGTGTGACTTAGCGGTGGTTTAGGCGCGCGAATCTATGAGGCGCCTCAGCAGCAGCATTAACCGACATTTACAACCACTTCGCCACGTCTGCTCCGCCACTTTGTCTTCTAACCCGTAAAGCCGTTATTGGCAAAGGCGTTAACGTCATGCCGGAATGGTGTAATGATTTTCACTTGTCACTTGCCACAAGGGAGCTTATGATTTCGTACAACTCACCGACGCGCCGCTCATTGAGGATGAAATGCGGGATCTACGACTCTTCTGCATTTATTGGCAATTCTAAGATGCTTTGCGCCTAATTTTCGCCGTAAGCAGACGGTCATCCGCTTACTTGGCGCTTAGTTTTTGCTACCTCCCCTTCGGTCTTTCCCTTTCTTGGACGTGTCGAACTTTTATCCGGTTTTTCTCTTGCATGGAAGTGTCGAACTTTTATCAGCTTTCTAAGTGCGTCTAACTATTTGCCGTTAATGCGTTTCCACTATTTAGCACAACTACTTTATCGCCATGGTGCGTGGCATACGTTTTGCCGAACGTCTAGACGTGTAAACTAATTGCCCCCAAGACTGACAGACTTTACGCCAGCACTTTTCCCGCCAGCACTTGGCGCTGCCAAGCCGTTTACTAATTTTTATTGCTTCTGCCTTAAGTGTTTTTCGTGTTTTTCATGTTTTGTTGTTGCTATTGCTTTGCTGCGCACTTTTGTTGCCCCATTTCTGTCCATGCATTGTCCCGAAATGTCAACTTTTAGCATCTTTCGTGTTCTTCAAATGCGCAAAGCATCCTCCACGGTCGCGTCGGTACGTGCTCGAGTGCCACCTGCTTGCGCGCCGCCACTTAAAGCGTCCCCTATACGCGCGCAGCAGCAGCAGCAGCGCGGCGCTTGTCTTTTGTACCTTTTGTGCCTGCAACGCCTCGGCGCTCGTGTGCGACAACTAGGCAAACACACAGGCAACTACAAAATGCATACTTATGTACATGGCATAATAACGGTAAATGAAGAGCTGCATTACTTCCGGTGCGCCGTTATAAATGTGCCGAGCGCACACGATGACTGGTGTCACTGCATGCGCTGTGTGTCTCTGTACCCTGCCGCGCCTGTTTTCTTCTCCTCGGCCAGCTGTCTGACTGTGTGACTCTTCCATTTTGCTTTGACGTCTGCGGTGTTTGCGTGATTTCCCCGTTACTGCCACACTATTCACATGAAGCATGCGCGCACACACACACACTTACACTTGCAAACCCGGTGTTGTGTTTCATCCCTTCGTCCGTTCATTGTTTTCTCAACTCCCACTCGGGTTCAAATGGGGGCGTGCAAGCAAGAGCGCTTAATTTAATTTCGCTACGCTTGTCATGTGATTACAGTTACACATACACACACACACACAGTCACATATATATTCATTTTCGGTGTTTGTTAGCGGAGACATGCTGTTCCGCTGTTATTGCAACATCACTCTGTTCCCTTTCATTTCGGATTTTCGCTCGGCGGTCGACGTTACCGCTGCCACACGCGCGCCCGCCAAAGTAGCTCAAATCCCAGTCAATCCCTTCATTTGGCTGGGCGACACAATACAACAAAGAGTAACGATTTCCTGAAACTGTAAATCCAATAAAGAGGATGTATCTCTTCGAAGTTGCTCTACTGCATGTGTGCGGGTATTATTCGTGTAGCCGCGTGGCATGTGTGTATGTATTGTGAGCCCTTTTTAATTTACAAGCAAATTAATATCGCATTACAAAATTTTTAATTATGGACTTGTGTAAAATTGCTATTATGACCGAACTTTTTGGGCAACTCTTTTCATGTGCCCTTCAAATCGCGACTAATTATTACTGCTTAAGTTCGACTAATTAAATTTTACGGCGTTTTTCGGTCTCGAATTGGAGCTGGAGACATTTTTCCTCTACAATTTTTTACTTCTCTACTGGCATAGACACCGCTTTCGCGGTTATAGCCGAGCTAACAACAACGCGCCTGTCGTTTCTTCTTTTCGCTATTTGGCATCAATTCGAGATACCAAGTACAGCCAGGTTTTCTCCACCTGATCCCAGCAACGGAGTGAAGGCCATCCTCTTCCTTAGCTTCCACCGGCGGGTAATGAATCAAATACTTTCAAAGCTGGAGTCATCTCTTCTATCCGGACAACTTATCCTCCACAGCCGCATCTTTTGATAACCGAACTATGTCAATATCGTTGTATATACCGTACTGCTCGTTCCATCGACTGCTGTACTCGCTCCTTTCTCTCGAATACTCGTAAGGCCGAGTCATCAGCTCATGTCATTGTCCATGTCTCCGCACCTAATAGCAGCACGGGAATGATGACAGACTTGTAGAGATTGGTATTTGTTTGTCGAGACCCACTCAGTCCAAAAGAAGCACCTGTCGGCACTAATCTGCGCTCGATTTCAGGACTGATATTGTCGTTGTTATTGATGATGGTACCAAGATAGATGAAATTATCGACGGCTTCACATTTTTGACTGTCAACACTAACGTGCGAGCCAAGTCGCGATTTCGGTGACTATTTGTTTGATGACAGGAGATATTTCGTCTTAGCCTCAGAGCAGAACAAGCGACACGGTTGTTGAGGCCAATAATATCGATATCATCGGCGTACGCCAGCAGGTGTACACTCTTATAGAAAATTGTACCTTCTCTATTTAGCTCTGCAGCTCGTATTATTTTCTCGCGCAGTAGGTAATGAGCTTGTCTGACCTCTCGTTTGGTATCAAACAGCTCGTAGAGATCCCTTCCCGATCCTGGTGGAGCTTTTCATGGTTTTGGGTCAACGTCAGCTTACACAGCCGTATTAGTTTCCCGGGGATACAAAGTCTAGACATAGTGGCTTATAGGCAGTTCGTTTTTGTGCTATCGAAATCGACGAAGAAGTGGTGTGTGTCGATCTTTCTTTCACGGGTCTTTTCCAAGATTTTACGCATATCTTCACTATGCTTCATCGAATCCGCAATCTCTTTTAGTTCTTGAACTTAACTTCAACTATTTTGATATACTTGTATTTATAAATTCGAGATTATTTGTTTATTTCTATTTTTCTTTTGTTTTCAGGTAAGTCCGACCAAACTTGACTATTGAAGACCTATGGCCTAATATATAGCTGAAACAAGTAAGATTTTATAGTCGTTATTAAATAAATATATACATATGGATATCGAATAATCAGAAACTTAACCAAAATTTAGTCTTAAAAATTTTTTTGATATGAGATGTCTGATTAATTTAAAAGCAATACCACTTGGGTAGAGTTAATTAGCTCATCTTCCACCAACTACTCATACTTAGTAAATTGAGCCTCACAAATCTCTGGTAGTGCTTTTTCGAAGGATAATACTCTGATACATGTGTCTAAACTAGCTACAAGCGCGAAGAGAAGCTGAACCAAAGATCTAACTAAAGTCTTTATAACAAAATACTCAGGAAAAAATTATACTATATGTGACCTGGTCTACAAAAAGGGAGCTAACGTGCGAAAAAAAAATTTAAAAAAAATAAAAAAAAATTAAAAAATAAAAAAATGATTTTTTGACATCTAAGCCCCCTTTCCGTAGACCAGGCCACATATAACTTTTAGACTCACTGAAGGTTTTCTAGATGAGTTAGTAAAGTTAAATAAATAAGAGGGATAACACGATAATGGGCATCCTTGAAATGTTATTCTTGTGTATATTTTGTCAGTCGAGACAAGGCTCATTTGGTAGCTCAAGCTTCAGTCGCTTAAGAGGTAAGAAGTTAAGAGCCTTAAGGAGTTAATCGAGCGGTACATTGAGATATCGGTTACTTGTGAAGTGTTAATCTTATATATATAGTATTCTACGGGTCCAGTTGCTACTGAACTGGCAGTCCAATGATCAATGAATTAAGACTATTAAAAAGGCTTTCTTCTTCTTTTTTATTGGTGGCTTGCGTGTTCATAGCCGAGAAGTCTCTCATCCGAGGCTGTTTTCTACTATTCATTGGTGGTGTTTTTGTACGTGGTGGGTTACAAACCCAACGCACAACACTGGGTAGTGATGTTTCCCCTTCTCACTTTAGTTAGAAAGGTTTTAAAAGTAGAAGTTCCTCAATCTCTGCGTTGAATACAGACTCCACTAAAACTTACCTGCAAAGGAAACCCCTAGCATATATTTCTCTACAGATTTTAGCAAAAAAGTAAAAAATAATTAAAAGCTACAGATTTTAGCAAAAAAGTAAAAAATAATTAAAAGCTGCCAACAGTTAACTTTGGTTTACCACATGAGCGTTCAACAGGTATTGTTAACTGCTGCAGCCGAACACATGCTTCACACACAAGCGCGAAACGACGACACTTGTCGCCGCACCATTAACACAAACACACATACCAACATATGCATAGAGACTTGACTTCATTAACCCAAAGCAACAGTTGTTGTATCATTTAAATACCCTATAATTTATTTACGACAATAACGGTAAACAGCAGTTTGTGGCAAACGAGCAATTAGACAAAGAACTAATGGACAACATGAGGCGAAAGAAGAAAGTACAAAATGAAAACGTGAAAAAAACGATAAAAGAATAAAATATAAATATACATGTGGAAGTATATGTACAGAACTAGACATGGAGAGCAGTGCAGCGCAGCAACTAGTTGCCGCAAAGAGACACATAAGGAAGCACTCAACGTAAAGTCGCCACATAAAATTCATAGTTGGTAAGATAGTAAAAATCCAGAGGAATTATAAAATCGCAATAAAAATTTTCATATTTTTAACGACCCGACAGCTGAAGGCAGCGCAAACGAACGCACCGACACACCATACATACATACACACATACATATGTACTTGCAGACTAGTTGCTAGTTGCTAATAAAAGTGTCAGCATGTGTGCAACAGGCGATGCGCGCAGGGGCGCTGGCGTGGTGGCAGCGCTTTTTTTATGGCTCACTGCTGCCTTAGTGGCTTGGTTAGTTAACGGAGAACAGGTGTAATGGTAATTGTAATTGAAATTGTAATTGTAACTGTGCGCGCACGAGAGTGGCCGGGCAAGTGTAGGTGCATCACCTGCCGCTGCGTGTGTGCAAACGCTTCGTAAGCGCTCGTGGCAATTTTTACATACATATGTATGTATGTATGTGTGCTGTAGTAGTTGCCGCGAGTGTGCTCGTTGTTTTAATTAACTTGGGGTGGCGCACTCGGGTATTTTGGTTAGTATTTTAATGGGCGATTTGCTTCACGATTACGCGTCAACGGGCGTAGACTTGCAGGGGGTTGCGTAAGAGGTTGATTTAAGAAATTTAATTTTTGCAAGAAAACATTTTTTTGTCTTATCAAAAATGTTTGGTGAATAAATGTCAAATGGCAGTTCGAGTATTTCTGGGTGAAAATCAATAATATCGCAATTTTTTTTCTCTGGGATACTTAAGCGAACGGAAGAAGGCAAAAGTATCTTATCCCGAGTACTAAGAGACGAAACGGAATAAAATGTGAACCTGTCGAACCTAGGCATCTAAGACAACACAGTCTTCGGTAGGCCTTCAACTATCGAAGCTGCAAAGGCTCGCAGCACTCGAAGTCATGCTGGAGCTCATACCGCTGCATCTAGTGATTAGGTAGCTCATACTGTGCTGTTAATGCCAGCAGGGGGTTTTGGCAAAGAGAAGATAGTGTCGTCACAACAAATGAAGTCCCTAAGGGAAACACACCTCTGGCCCTTCTTCCAAGGGACGGATTTATAAAGAGGGTTTAACTTTACAAAGACGTTCAGAGTTACTCTCGGCAGTTAGCGGAGTGGAACGATTCCACGCTCTAGCATTGGCAGCAAGCTTCAGGAATACGCCATGCCATGTTACTTCTGGGAGAGTACAAATTGCAAGGTTTAAGGAAATGATCAATCTCCCCCGAGACAAAGTCCGCCTCCTTGTAGCGCTCTATTCATGGCACCACAGCACCTGTGCAACATGGAGCAAGGAACTCCTGAACATCTGATTCTGGATTGCCCAGCAATTTGTAAAAGCTAACTCAAGACCCTTGGTTCCAACTTAATGGACAGGATCACATCACCTCAGTCGCGCACAGCAGGTTCCTGGAATTGTTCACGATGCTGGACCTTTGTGACCATATGTGTGATATAGAGGAGAAACCAATAGACCATACGTCGCAATGGAAAGCCTCAATCTACTATCTATCTATCCGTTGTCTTTTGATGCTGCGTAAGCTTTCTAAATCTCAAACAAATACGACGAAATCATAAGCAGGAAAATAATACTTTTAGCTTAACCGCATAAGACTTTTCTGTTAGTAACTGGCATAGAAGTCAGCTGTTAGACCAGGAAGCTTGGTAACTAGGAAGCCAATAAACTACCCAGAACAAGCACCATCCTATAATTAGACTCCGAAAAAGAGGGAGTTTACGTGTCTCTGGCCACCTTTAGATACTTAATCGACGAACATGTTTTAAATGTAAGAGAACAGGAGCCGCACATACCGACTGCTAAAATGAAAAGGGATAATAATATGAAATCGGCTTGGTCATGTCGTTCGAATGAAGGAAAACACTCTAGCTGTGCCAGTATTTGACGCTGGGAAGCAGAGGAAGTGAAAAACCTCCACTCAGTTGGAAGGACCAGGTGAAGAAGGACCTCGCTGCACTTTGAATCCGACATGCCGTGCTATTGAAAAGCTGTCAGTAGGGACACTGTAAAACATCTTCCATGCGAATGCAAGGCTCTATACAGAAAAATAATGGCAACTATCGGTCGAGGATTTCTGGAGGTCTCAGAGGTTGCAAAAATAATTTTTGTACTGATGAACTTCATCAGAGGCATAGGCCGCTTCAGAGAGGAAATGCTAGAATGAGGAAATATTAGTTCCGCTGATATAGCAATGGGCTTCTTAGAACCCTAGGTGCATTGTCAGACATCCACTCTACTTAACCTAACGGCATAACTGATTTTGACAGGTCGCATAGTGTAAAATTTGTTAAAAAAAGATAACCGATTTTATGAAAGTGACTTTACCCATTAATTTTGTGGGATAGAAACTAGAGAAGATCCAGTAAAAAACTTTAAGTACTTCAAGGGACTATCAGTGAAACTTTGGCAATATTAAATACATCATGAAATTTTGTCGCGTACTATAAATATTTATATATTTTGATATCAAAAATATTACCCATTTTTCTTTCATCGAGTGAGATATCGCATCCCCCCCTAAAAAATTACTGCTCTACGCCTCGAATCAACAGTTGATTCAACAACGTCAGTGCCATTGTTTTTGTAAATATTTTTAACTTTTTCATTGTTGTTGTTGATGATTTATATGCGCTTACATATGTCGGAATTATCAATGCATGCGAACTACACGCGATGAATTCGTTGGTCAATTACATTTCAGGGTCAATGACACGCAAAACGCAAATAAAAACGAGTAAATAAACAACAATAACAAAACAAAATATTAAAAGCAAAACGAAAAGCACGCAGTGGAGGAAATCACGAAAAACAAGCAAGCAAAAATCGCAAATATAAATGCCAGCGCTGTATTGCTTGTGACACAGATTGCGATAATAAACAAAAATTGCAACAGCAACAACAATAAGCATGTTAACAAATTTACGAAAAAATCAAGCGCTGCATAAGTGATGATAAAAATAATACGAAAACAGCAACAAAAAGGGCGAGTAGTTGCTGGCGCGCGCGCTATCAGCCATTGACGGATCACCGCAGACGCGCTCCATTGGCGGTGGGTGAGGCGCGCCCAGCGCGGGCAGCTTGCCAAATATGTCAAACGCACACACAGGCACTGCACAACCGCCCATTGTATATGTGTGTATGTGCCTGCATTGTGTGTGTGCGCGCAAGTGCACAAGCGCCTACACGAATCTTAATTTCTTCGCCGCGCTGCGCTGAGCTTCACTTGCATAAAAAAATTCTTAATTTATATGCGTCAGCGACTGTCAGCGCGGCGCACGTGTGCGACGTACGCAAGTGACTGCGCGCGGCGGAAAGCAGGAGGAAGCAGCGCAGCGCAACTGTTGAAAGAAGTTGTCAAAAAAGAACTGCAAGTTTGACAACTCAAAGGTATGCATGCAGCAACAAAGGTGCAACGCCAACACAACAACAACTGCAACAATGACGTGCAGGCTGTCATATACAAGCAACAATGTCAGAAAACAATTACAACAATCGCCAACATATTACCATGCATTATGCACAGCTGGTCAGCGGCGACGGCGGCGGCAGCGGCAGCAGAAAAGCAAGGATGGGCTCATGCCTGGCTGGTTGGCTGGACACTTGCGTAGCCGGCGCAAAGCAGCTTGTCTTGTGTCGTGCGCTGTGCAGCGTTGCAGTTGCAGGCAGTGCAGTAATGGAGCTTTGCCGCAGTGCAGCTGTACGAACTGGTTTTTCAGCTTCGTCGCTGGGCGCGTCAAAAATGTGTGTAATTTTTTCAATTTTTTCGCTCTTTTCTTTGTACTCAAGTGCGGTAGTAAATGAAGTGTTAAGCGACGAAGTGCGCCCTGACGGAGTACAAAAAGAAACGGTAGCCGAAATGCAGTTACAAGTGGCTAAAGGTGGTACGCGTCCTGTTGCATGAAGACAAAAAAAAAAAGAAGCTGAAAAAGCACTTCATATAAAAAACTCGTTTTTTCTTTTTTTTAGGAAAAAAAATTCACACTATAAATGTATGCCGCACGCGCCATTTACATGTTGCAATGACAAGTGGCAAGAATTTGACGCCGGCGCGCTTAAAAAGTTGTTGTTCCTTTGGCACATTCCTATTGAATTGTTATTATCTTGTCTGGTGGAAATTTCTGTAGACATTTTAAAGTAAAAAATTTGTGTAAAAATTTTTAAAAAAATAATAAACAAGAAAAACCGTTAACTTAAGTTGCTCCGAAGCTATAATGCGCTTAAAAAATACAAAAGTTTCAAAACAGAACTTGATTTCGTTAAATCGGTTTGTATGGTAGCTATATGCTATAGTGGTCCGATCTGAATAATATTTTCAGATATTTTTGCTTCACCTTGGATAATAATATATGCTAAATTTCGTGAAGATATCTCATCAAATGAAGAAGCTTTCCATACAAGAACTTGAATGCGATCGTTCGGTTTGTATGGCAGCTATATGTTATAGTGATTCGATCTAAAGAATTTCTTCGGAGATTATAGTATAGCTTTCGGCAATATTCTGTGCCAAATTTCGTGAAGATATCTCGCCAAATGGCAAAGTTTTCTATACAAGAACTTGATTAATATCCAAGAATCCAAGAAGAAAACATTATCGTTTGCCTTTAAGCAACTTGAAATGCAACAAAAACAAACGCCCGAGTAAGTAAAGTGTTAAACATAATATTTTCTCAAATATAAGACACATCTCACTGCTACTAGTTGGCACACGCACAGGAAACATCACCTGTATTTGCCACACAAGCGCGCCTGCATTAGCCGCTGCACAGCCTCCACCTCAAGGGCCGCGGCTGTTGACACAACAAATGTGCGAACAAACATTTAATAATAATATTTTGCGCTTCTATGCCGCCTCTGCCTGCCTGTAAGTGACAGCCAAAAACGACAAAAACTTGAAAAAGAGCAAGAATGTTAACAAATGCCAGCTTTAAGTTATAAACATACGTATATACCACATATAAAATATTTAAGCAAAAATCTGTAAAGGAAAACACTTTAGTCAAAACCTTTGGCACTTACAAGCATGCATATGTTTGTATGTGCGATTTCATTTACACCAGTTGGCGTTTGCATGCGTATGCGTGCCCGCCTGTCGCTTTTATGCCACCCAAAGCGCTTGTACGCCTAAAAGCGCGCTTCGAAATGCGTTATTTTCGTTTGTTTACACGCTTCAGCGACCTGCTTTCTCAACCAGCAACGGCGCTGCGTGCAAACATTACCAAGTTCAGTTTGGAAAAGGTGACGCAGGGAAGTCAGTAAAAGCTTTACGCATAAATTTACACGAAAATATTTCATTTCACTTCCGTTTGACGCTCACTGCTGTCGCCTGCCAGCTCAGGCGCCTCTAAAAGCAATTTGCTGATTTTTATTTTTTATTATTTTTTTTTTATTTTTTATACGCCGTGGAGGTTATATTGAGTTTCATATGATGTTAGTAATACCCAGCAGGAAAGTCGGAGATCATATAAAATGTATATATAGAAGATCAGCGTGGACGTCAGCTGAGTCGACTTAAACATATTTATATGCGCGACTAGTGCTTCAGTTTTCAAGATATCGAGCTAACATTTTGCACACCTCTTTTTCTCCTCAAGAAGCTGCTTATTTATCGGAACCGCTAATATTGGACAACTATAAGATATAGCTGCCATATAAACTGAACGATCAAAACCAAGTCCTTCTATAAAAAATTTTTTCATTTGTTGAGATATCTTCACGAAATTCTGCATGGATTATTACTGAAATCATTTCAGCAATATCTGAAAAAATTATTCGGATCGAAGCACTATAGCATATGGCTGCCATATATACTGAACGATCAAAATTACATTTTTGAATGGAAATTTGTTTCATTTGTTGAGATATCTTCACGAAATTCTGCATGGATTATTACTGAATCTATTTCTACAATATTTGAGCAAATCGTTCAGATCGGACTTTTATAGCATATGGCTGCCATATAAACTCATTGATCAAAATCAAGTCCTTGTATGGAAAAATCTTTTATTAGATGAGGTATCTTCACGAAATTTCGCAAGGATTATTTTTGAAACCATTGCTATAATATCTGAAGAAATTGCTCAGATCGAACCACTATAGCATATAGCTGCCATATAAACTGAACGTTTAAAACTAAGTCCCTGTAAGGAAAAATTCTTCCTTTGTTGAGATATCTTTATAAAATTTTGCAAGAATGATTACTTAAACTATTACTACAATATCTGAAAAAATTGTTCAGATCGGATAACTATAACATATAACTGCCATACAAGCCGCTTGATCAAAATCTTCCTAGCTGTCAGCTAACGCTTGGCTTTTCATCCCACTTCTTTGCTTCCATCACTCTTTTACTCCTCATTATATTATTTCTCGCTTCGACTTCTTTTTCGCCGGTTTTTATGCACTTCCGTTAGTGAGTCCTGCTGTTTGATTCATATTGTACACACTCTTCTTTGATGAACCCTCAATTATTCGCTCAAATAATGATTTTCTCTGCATTATAGGCGCCTTAAGGTAGAAAAATCGCCTCATTTGTTGTTATTGTTGCGCGCTGCTTGCTTACTTTTTTATTGTTTTTTTTATTTTTTTATTTTATTTTATTTTTTTATTTTATTTCATTTTTTTCAACTGTATTTAAAGCAAGTTTCCTCACAATCGCGTTACTTTATGGCAGACCCTTCATTCACTTGCTTTAAAACTCACTTAAATCTTTTCGCCAGCAACAATAACAACAACACTCACATCATTATCATTTGCATCATAATGCTTGTAGTTACTATAATTTTCCTTTAACATTCTTTCGCATCAAGTTGTCTAGTTTATTCCTTGGCTCAAACATTTTCCTGCTATTTTTCTTTGCCACTCATTTCTCAAGCAGCGGAAATTGCTGACGAGCGCCCGCTACTTCACACACACACACACATACACTAACACAGACTGATAGACAAATTTTGTTGCCAGCTTTGCCTAACATCAGCTTTTGCTCCCTACAACCCCAAAGGACCGTTATTTCCCCTTTTTTTTCTCATTATTTATGTTTTTTCTTGTTGTTGCTTCCAACTCAAGTGTTTCATGAGTTGAGTGTGAGGATTTCATTTCAATCAAAAATAGCTTTAAACACAACAACAAGAATAACAAAAACAGTAAAAACAAGAATAACAAAAATAACAGCAACATTAACAAAAACAACAACAGCAAGAACAATAACAAAACCGCCTACAATAACAACAAACGAAAGGCAAAAAAAACTGAAAAAAACCCAGAAATTCAGCGGAAAAGGTTAGTCGTTATATGGCGTACGAAGGGGTTGCCGGGTTCCGGCCACGCCCGCCGTGGAGTGGGCATCTACTCAGCGCTTGTAAAAATTCCACTCGAAATGCTATTTAAATTTGTAGTAAAGTAGTGAGGCCGAAGCGTGTGCTTGACAGGGTTAGCCGCTACAGCATACACAAATACTTACGTGCGTGTGTGTGTATGTGTGTGGGTGTGCGGAAATGAGCGGACATTAAGTAAAATTAAATTTACAGCTATGTTGAAACTTAATATTTTATTTTATTTGCTGGGACGCAGCTGTAAATTGCACGCTTATTTATTTCACAGCTCAAGTGGGCCACAAGTGTGTGAGGAATTCACTCCTGTTTACCCTCATCCTCCGCGCTGTTTGTATTGGTGTGGAAAGGGTTGCATTAAAGCTAATAAATGAAGGGACCACATTTTTCATTGAAGGCGATTGTTCGAGGTTTGCTTTGATTTTTTGAGGCTTCATATACATATTGAAAAGAGCACACACACACACATAACTAAATTGAATAAATGCTACTCAGCATATATTTGCTTTTATTGTAATTGTTTGACTCGAATTTCCTGTGTAATTCGCCTTTATTGTAGTTTCTCACCCCTTTCCGCTTTTTCATTTACATTCTCTACGAAAACTGCTAAAAATACAAACGTTTCACTTTACTTTTTCTTTAGGAAAATGTCAATGCCCACATCAAAATTTTTTCTGCTTAAGCATTCCTCGCCATTTGCTGCTGTAACTACTTGAAGACACATGACACAGCCAGCGTAGCGAGCAGCGCAACGCAACAAAGTGACAATTCACTCAAAACTATAAAAATGACATAAAAAGCTGTCAGCTTGATGGCGTGTTTTGTCACTTTTAACAGGCTTTTATACTTATGATGTGAAGTTGGTGGTGAAGGGTAGCAAACTATGGAGAAATTAAAAAGGAAGAGTGCGAAAATTTTTAGAATATTAAAAAGTATTTTCATATGTAGGTAGTAACCACTATTTAATTGGAAAAGAAAAAAAATATTGCGCAATATTTTTAGCCTTGTACTGAAAATGAGTTTATAAAGTAAACAAAGAAAAATAACACCAATATTCAACATGTTTAAAAAAATCCGAGAAAACATTGTGCAATATTTTTGTTTTATTAGAGATTATTTCAAAAACAAATATTTAAAAATGTTTTAAGTGCTTAAAAATGAATTTACGTTTTTATTATTCAAAATTCAAAAATATTGCACAATATTTTTTATTCCTTTTTTTTACAAAATTTGTATATTTTTACACAAATTTTTCTGTCATGCTTTAAAATTATATGGCAACTATTGTTCATTATTCTTGCATAATTAAATAATTGTAGAAAGCCATAATAAACTATTTAAAGTACAAAAAATATTTTAAAGCATGAAAGTTGCCTTGTGCAAATATTAAAAAAAAAACTGATCAATATTTAAAAAAATATTTTGCATTATTGCACAATATTTTTTTTTTAATTTTCCACAGTTTTTTTATGTTCTATTTGCAGTTTTTAAGGATAATAAAAACAAAAATCTCTTTAAAATTGTATCATTCTTTGACACAAATTCTTCTAATAATGGGCAATAAGTATTATATTAATTATTTTCATAAAAAAAGTGTATGTATATTTAAAAAATATTGCACAATATTTTTTAAAATTTTATTTTTTACAAACAAGCTATTCAAATTATATTAAAAATACTGTACAATATAAAGAATTGTGTCTCAAAAGACCTTGTATGTATATTTTAAAAAAATTGCACAATATTTTTTTAATTTTATTTTCTACAAAACTTGTATATTCTTACATACATGAATTCTTTTGTCACATTTTAAAATTATATTAAAACTACTGCGTAATATTTTCATTAATATTGCGCAATTCAATATTTGTGAAATGCGATAACAAACTATTTAAAGATTTAAAGAACAAAAAATATTTTGAATTAAAAAAATACTTTATCTAAAAATTTCAAAAAGTACTGTGCAATATTTAAGTAAATATTGTGCAATATTGTTTCTATATTTTTTCAATTTCTTGTAATTTTCAATTGTAGCTATTTTAAAGTACAAAAATATATTTTCTCAAAAAATTTCAAAAAGTACTGTGCAATATTTAAAAAAATATTGTGCAATATTGTTTCTATATTTTTTAAATTTTTTTCTTTTGTTATTTGTAACTTTTTGTAAGCATATTGTGCACGTTTTCCACCATATTACATAGATTACGAATTCATTTAAAAATAAGTCATATATTTTAACCAAGGTTCTTACGTAATTTTTTTGTTCAACCTTTAAAATCATATTAAAACTATTGTGCAATATTTTCAGTTTTATTCCATAATTAAAAATTTATTAAAAAAGAAGCGATAGTAAACTACTTAAAGAGCGGAAAATAATTTCACGCATAAATTCATCCTTATATAAGTTTTTCAAAAACATATTGTGCAATATACAAAATATATTGTGCATTTTTTTCAAATTATTTTAAATTTTTGATTTACAGCGGAAAATATTTTAAAGTTTTAAAGCAGAGACACAAATTTATACAAATTTTCCAAAAACATACTGCACAATATAAAAAATATTGTGCAATTTTTTTTCAAATTATTTTATATTTTTTGATTTGTAGGTTTCTCCAAAGAAATTTTGCATGTGTTCTCTCTTTTAATAAAATTCTTACAGTTTTTTTAATAATCGCCCAACCATAGTTTTCTCCAAGAGCCATCACTAGCAGCAAAAACTCTCAGTTTTATAAATCGTGCAATAGTCAGCTGCTGTCTCATGAATATTATTGCAAGCTCACAAAAGCATTTGCCTCACTCAACACATTATGTTATAAATTTTATTCAATTCAATTTTTTTTCGCTTTCACCTCACTTTCCACCTAACATACAAAATTTCCTTAGTCTTCTGCCTCACCACTTCCATTACACAGACATACATACTACATATTTAACAAATTATTTTAAATAGACAAAACTCTTGAGTGCCTAGAACAAAGCAGTCTTCCTTATTAAGCATTGCCAAATGCCTCCTCCCGCTTCCATCTACGCCTTTCAGCCTTTTCTTTGCTTGAAAATGCAATTTTTCACTTGACTTTTAATTATCGCGCGCGCACGCATTGTTGCCAATGAATCTTCCAGCAACGCGTCTCCTCCCCAACGCGCCAATGTCAAGCGCGTCAGCACGCGCCTACAACAACCACCGTCAGTGCCTTCGTATTAACGCCTCACCTAATGGCACACGACGTCTGCTGGCTCACTGCACTCCTCTTCAAGTCTGCGCCCAACCATTTTTTCTATACATTTACTTAATTTAATGCAAATTTCTGCCTAAGCGCCACAAAATAGACAATTTTAGCAGGCAACAAAACGGCTTTAAAATCGCTGCTGCCATGAAAGAAATCATAAACAAAAAACACAAAAAAGGCAGGCAAAAAAGGACGTGCAAATTGCTCGCTGCTTTGTGTGCGTAAGCATCTAGCTTTTTTTTGCTTTTTTTTTTTTTTGTTTGTGTGTGTGTATTTGTGTGGCGCGGCATACAAAAAACTTTTACAAACTTTTGCTTTTCCTTCCATGCAGCGGGTGTTTTTGCCAGCTCAACGCCTGCTTTTTCGCCGTTCATTTGCTTGCTTCGCTTACACAATTGACATGTTCGCCGCGTAGCCCTGCCGAGTATCCTTGCTGCTCTAATATGTCTATATATAGTCTGCAAATTTGCCACTTCCTGTTTGCTGCTCACGCTTCTTTTCGCCCGCGGTCCCTACTCCCGGCCAGCGCTTTGTTTTAGCGCCATTTTGCGCGCCTTTTTAATTTACTGCATCTGCTTTTTTCCAACGTGTTTCCTGCCTCCCTGTTGCCTATTCAATATTTGTAAGCTTTACAGCACTTGTTTGCGCCGTGTTGGCGGCTTTTCTTTTCAATTTGCTTATGTTCAACATTTGCAATTTCATTATAATCTGCAATATTCCTTTTCCTCATTTTTGTTGTCTTTCAGTTTTTTTTTATTTAATGTTTTTTGTTGTTGCTTGTATGTCTTGCAGTACGCCTGCCTGCGTTTCTTTAATCCACTCACTTAATCCCTGCCGGCTGCTTAGCGCAGCTTCTTGACGTCGCTTTTTCTGCTTCACAACATTTTCCCCAAAACGCCACTGATCCTTTTAGAAGCACACAAATATTTTTATTGCCCGTTTGTTTTTAATTTTTGCGCTCTAATTGATTCCTTTTTTTTGGGCGCTTAAGTCACCCAACTCGATTTTCAACTTCTCTCGCCCAGGCGCCTTGATTTCATTGCTCAACTTTGGCGATTCAACCTTTTCCGCAAAGACATCTCTGTTCAAGCTGTCTGCCCTTTTTAACTGCAAGCACTTTGTTGTTGGGAGCGTTATTTTAATATTTAATCACTTTTGCTTTCGCTGCTGTCGTTGTATTTAATCATCCTTTTTTCGGCGCATCCTTCTTCGTCTTTATTAAAAATTCATATCAGTTTGACATGTACTTTTGTTTAACTCGAAACTGACCCTTTTGACTTTTGCCACTGAAAAATCTCAAGGATCAGTCCTTTTGCGCCGAAAGTGCCGCAGTTTGTCGTGGCGGTAGATTTCCAGCAAGTGATCCGCCTTTTGATTATTATTAAGAGGTTAAATATCAAAAGTATTAAAAGTTTTCCCAAAACTTAAGTGGTCTGAAACTCAAAAGCAGCGAAAATGCCCTAAAAAGTTGTCGAGATTAAAAAATAAACGCATCAAGATGAGTTTGTGTCTTCTGGCACAATACCAGTATCAACCCTGCGCTTATCGGCAGCACGCTCACCGCAACTAATCAAATAAAATATACGAAGTTTCCAATCCAATTGCGGTAACGGCTATTGACACTATTCCAATAACGCGCTGCGGTCTAACAAGGTAAACCGCCAGCGCAGCGTAACTCGGCACAGCCGCACATAACCTCAAATTGCAAGTGGCGCGTAAAGTGTCAATAAAAAATACGAGTATGTAAAAGTAGTGAACCGTAGCGCACAACATATCAATAGACATGCTGTAGCAATCGTGTACGTCGTTTGTAGCGCTCGTTCGGAACGGAGCAGGAGAAGCTTTCATTTAAGCCGTTTTGTTGTCGCTTTTTAGTTTTCTTGCTCCTTGCCACTTCGCCATACGAACTCGGCTCGCAAATGTAAGTACGTTGTGACTGTGGCGCGCGTGATAACGGCAACGTCCAACGACGAACACTTGACACTAGAGTTTGGGGACACAATCTCTTAGTGACCTTTTTGCTTGTTTGGCTATAAAATTGTGTTTCTCGTAGTTATAGCTTTTGGCTCGAGCACGAGCCGTTTTGTTGTATGAGTTTCGGTATGATTGCTGCCACTGTGTGTAATTCCAATGCATTTGTTCCGGAGCCTTAGAGGTGTATATATATTTTGTATGTTCGACCATTGAATCGCTTCGTTGGCTCACTCAGTACTCAGCACTCATTCACTTTGCACACGCGACATAGACATTTTTATGGTTTCATTGACATTTTTAAATCTATAGTGTATGGACATGCAGTCTTTGTCAACAGCCGTGGGCATGAAAATATGAACGCCGTCTTTTTAGTGTTCACTTTGTGTTGGAGCTTCGCGAAACATGTTGTTCTTGCAGTCCACGTGCTGTGAGCCTCAAAATGTGGACGTCAATGGTTTTTTTTTTCAAGCTTATGTCTTATGGTGTAATAGTCTAATAAATTCGACTCAGAATTCACCGCGTTTAGCCTCTATTTTTACATTTTGATCTTAACAACATGACTTCGCAACAAAAGTTATTAGCAGACTCTCGAAAAGTGGACAAATTGAGCATCCCAGAGAGTGATATTCCGAAATTCTGTCTCACTTCGATCGCATACTTGATAACATCGATCACTACACCGTGGACCTACTCCCAGCGGATTCTTATCCACCCACATACCTAGCAAAAATATAGGAGGGTGGGGCGGAGTCGCTGGAGAAGACGCGCATTGAGCTTTTCTCTGATGGATCGAGAATAGGGTTGAGGGGTGGTTGGAGAGAAGTCGTCTGTTGAGACCTCTCAGTGTACTCTAGTTTCAGTTCGTCATACCATAGTAGTGCCTTTCAAGCGGAAGTGGCATCTATCACGATAGCAGCAGATGTACTTCTGAGTGCCGAAGTGCGGCTTCTTTTAGTGAGGTTTGCAACCACTCTGTTAGCAAAGCTGCTGTAAAGCTAATCAAGGAATGCATGACCTCGCTAGTAGAAACATTAAGCGGCTTCCATATTAAACTCCTAGATTGCAAAACCGATCAGCTTACGAGAAAATAACCCATTACCAGACTCCATGAAAATGGGAACGAGATGAGATTCCCCGCTGGACCTATGAACCTCGCGCGAGCTTAGTGAGCGTTGAGCAGCAACTAGCGCTTGTGGGATTTCGTGGAACGTAAATTGTTAATTGAACTACTAGCTGCTGTCACTGTCCCATTGGCACGCACGAGGTGAAACTAAAGATTTGGAAGGACGGAACTTTTGAAAGTTAGAAAGAGGAAGATGAGGTCTAAGCACATTCTCTTCCACCGTCCGACTTTCGCCAGACTAAGATTGAAGCATCTCAGTTGCCATATTTACTATGAACCCGGCGACTTGGCTGGAGTTGATATTAGTCAGCTCAATAAATTTGTGGCGGGCTCCAGACGTTTTTTCGATATGTGCAGGTCTTTCTAATCTAATAAGGAGTTTCAGATATCACAACGGACAAGCGTCCCTAGCAGTCCAACTGGGTATTCTTGGCTTCATTTGTTCCATAACTTCTTTCTTTCGCTCAACTTTTCGCTGACAATAATGCAAGCTCCATTGACTTGTCCACCACTGTCATTTTTATCACTTTGGGTAGAATTTTTTTTTTTATTAAATTTTATTTCTTGGTTGTGCGCTTTCAACACAACTTTTTGCACATCGACGGTAGCTGACAACTGTTCAACTCGGCTGCAAAATGTTATTACTGTTGTTATGACGCGCCGTACCGTGCCGTACGTTCCCGTATAGCCATTTGTCGCTGGTTCACTGATTCACCTCACCACGCTGCCGCCGGTGACTGGTGGGTTAGTTGGTTGATTGTTGGCCGCGGTGGTGCCCACAATGGCCCACAATATTGTACTGCTTGTTTATTGGGTTGCATGTTATTTGGCCTTACCGAGATTTGTCGCGCACCCACACACACACACGCACACGTATAACACACGTCAGATTTTTATTTCGTTGACATTTCGGTTTGTTTATATAGCAATGCTGTAGTACAGTAATTCTGATTGTAAAACGAATTCTCAGTTTGTTTATATTTTGTTTACTTTGATGGTGACCAACCAGCCTTTTTCTTTTTCTATATATTTTATTTCAATGTTTTCTTATTTTCTTACATTCGATCCGCACTTTCTGCTGACCAGCGTCCGCACACATTTTTCACTTTTTAATTTATTTTCCTATATTTATTTTGTTATTTGATCAGGATGCTATTTATTTATTTATTCGCATGCACTTTGGCTTTTAATATGTTTGCGTGCGAGCGAGCATGTTGATCGAAAGCGCTTTTAATGCTTCGCTTCTTGTTTGTTTTGTGTTATTTGCGCTCGACCAAGGATTGTGTGCAAGAAAAGAATTAAAAAATATTTCTTATTTTTTCGGATTTCTGGTTTTTTTTGGAGTGGTTACGGAAGCATTTTATTCGATATTTTTGGTTGACACCGCCTGAATTAGCTCCGCATAGCAATGATGATCCCTTGAGTGCTGAAAAATGCAGAAAAAACTCTCACTCAATTAGCAAGATTAGACTATTGAATCGTATTTGCCAGGTACATACCTTTATTTTTAGAATACGAGAAATAATAAGGTAATAAATTGAATAGGAAGTTGCTTCACGAGTTTCTAAGGTTACTACAATGAGATCTTAAGTATAGTACCCTTGACACCACCCCAGGTTATTTTTTATACATAATATGTAGTTGTTAAGTGTTTTTTTTAATCATTGAAGAGAAAAAATATAATTATGCAATTCCTATCAACATTAGCCAAGTCTCATATATAAACGAGTTGTAGTTTTTGATTCGCTTGTAGCACTATGTTAAGCGTTCTTTTGCATCCTTGCAACATAAAACGTAATATCACACAATTCCTATCAAGATTAGCCAAGTCTCATATTTAACCGAGTTGCAGTTTTTGATTTTCTTGTACAAGGTTGTTAAGCGTTCTTTTGAAATTTTGCTACACAAAGTATAATCTCACAAAATGTCTATCCAGATTGCGCAAGTCTCATATTTAGCCGAGTTGGTGTTACTGATTTGCTTATATAATGTTATTAAATGTTCTTTTGCATCTTTGCAACATAAAAAATAATCCCTAACAAATCCCCTCAGGATTAGTCAAGTCTCATATTTAGCCGAGTTTATTTTCAAAAACCAAATTTTTAAATAAAAAATGCAGTAAATTTGAGATATAAGAAGGTACATAAGTTCCCAACAAATTTTGTTAAAGAAAAAATTTTTTGTACAAAATAAAAATAAAAACCCAAAATCTTGTTTTTGAATTTTTCAAATAAATTTTGAAATTATGTAAAAAAAAGTATGTATGCAAAAGTTATACACCTTTTTATCACCTACAATATTGCCATATAACTATTTTCTTTTGGACTCGTAGTTTCGTCGGAAATCGAGATAAACCATATCTAATCCTTGAATACTCAATCGCGACTCTTACCTTTTTCTTCTCGACCACAGACCGCCAAATTAATTTTCAATCTATTATGATTTTTTTTTAACGTTTCTTACCCTCCATTCCATCTGAGGTTATGATCGTTATCCAAATACCGCAATTCCTTCCGTTCTAGTCATCGCCTTACCTAACCGCAATCAAATCTCTCTTGAGATACAGATCGTTGAAACAAATTCCACTACTTTTTATACTTTTCTGTATGCGATTCCATCAGTTATAATTTGAAGATAAGATTAGAGACCTCAAAAAGTCATAAAACGTTCCTCCACTCACCTTATGTTTTCACTACTCTTTTGTAGACGATTCAATCGTTTAGAACTCACCGATAAGCGGTTAAATAGACGCCGAAATTCACTCAAAAAAATCTTCAAAAACTATTCTACCCGCACAAAATCTATTCATAATCTCTACCAAAGCTCACCAGTGATATATTGTCACCATTTTTCCTCAACATCCCGACGCTGTGACTCATTGTCTCAAGTCAAAATCAGATACAAAATTAACCAGCGAAATATGCAAATTGATCACTTCCAATAAACAATTAACCCGCACAACTCCAGCTACGTGAATCGCGCTCCAATCATGCCCCCCAACAACCGCTATTTGTTTCAATTTTTCATTACTATTGCTCCTTTGGCAATTATTACTTGGCAATTTGCATTTTATGGCGCGCACACACACTTAATCTTGAATTATCGTTACCGCGTGGGAGCATTACTTAAACCACTTCAATTTGTTTTGCTTCACTTCGGCAAATGATTTACTGCCATTGGCAATTCCACAATCAACACCTTCAACGAAACGAAATCGAGAATGCTTATGGTGCGTCTTCATTTACACCCGCCGCGACGTCTGCGCCAAGCGCGGTTGTAGACGCTTTTTATTGAGTGAGTTTTTGCGGTTTGTGCTTACCCGTTACGATCAGCTGTTCGTGTTGATGCCACCAGCTGTTTGCGCTTGACAGCTGTTGCCTTCTTTATTTCACTTTTTATGCCAAAGCCAAGTGAATGCTAATTGCTGTCATGCTATCTTTAATTGTGATTTTAATTATGTGTTTTCATTATTAAGGAACAACGACGACGACGACGATTGCCGTGATTGCTGCAGTCGATTGAGCATTGTTTTCGAAATATTGTTGCAATATCGTGTATGGGCAATGATTAATGAATGCAGCGATTACGGATAGCTTTCTAGGGTAATTTATTGCGCACTGACTTGACAGGTTAAATGGCACTACGAATGCCGTAAATGGAGAGCACGAGGAGGTTCATAATTCACAGATGAAAAAATGGAATTGAAACTGAAAGTTCCGCTACAATTTTGTGTTTTATTATTAGCTGAAATGTGGCGGAGTATATTTGTTCCACAATTCGTTTTAAAGTAATTAATATTTTTGGTTTGCGGCAACCTTAAAGTCAGCGTTGATTTAAGGCCAAATTTAGAGTAACTTCTTTCAATTTAAAGAAGCATATGTTTGGTTTTAAAATTCTGCAGGAAATTGAGCCATGATTGAAGTCAAAGCTCATTGCGATGTGGGCAGGCATTCACAGTTATTAACTAGCAAAAAAGGCCAAATAAACTAAGGCTAATAACAACAAACTTAAACGACAAGAAAACCAGCCAAGCGTTAAAAATGTCAGAGCTACATACATACCAACAGAGGTGCCTACATGTGTGCGGACTCAGTCAAGCAACAGTGAATGAAAAACAGTAAAAACAAACAAAATGGGTTTCTCAACACTGTAAAAAAAGTGAAATTCTCTAGAGTCCTTTCCAGGAATTATTCCGCAGGCTGAGTACTTTTGTGGCAGCAACAGGGCAGACTGGCTTTCAAACAGCTACATAGAAGGCAAACAAAAAACTATTGAATTTGTGAAGTGCCGTGGTGAAGCAAAGGATGTAGCAAGAGCGAAGAAAGAGTGAGCGAAATCCGGATCAAACTCGTAATTGAAGTATCGGTTAAGCGAATGGTACACTAGTGGCCGGTGGCGAAGGAATTTAGAACGGTAGGGTAAGGCAAATGATGGCTAGACTCATAAAGGAAATGTAAAAAGTGTTGGATATAGCAGGGAAAAGAAGAAACTAATAAAAATATAAATGAAAGGCTTAAAAAGCAATGAAATAATATATTATGTTACAATATATACGAGGAAGAGACGGAAAAAATGGCTGTAAACTACAAATATGTATGTATGTATATATGAAGCCAGTTGAGTTTCAAAACTACTCGCATTTAGTAGATTCCGAAAATTATGCAAGTATCCTTTTATTTATCGAGTTATGGTCATAGATTAATTTATATAATGCCATTAAGCGTTCTTTTGTAATTTTGCGATATAAAAAGTAATCTAATATAACTTCTATCAAGATTAGCCCAGTCTCATATTTAACAGAGTTTTAGTTTTTGATTTACTGGTACATCTTGTTAAGCGTTCTTTTGCAATTTTGCTGCACAAAATATAATCTCGCAAAACGTCATTCCAGAAAGCGCAAGTCTCATATTTAGCCGAGTTGCAGTTTTTGATTTGATTGAACAACTTTATTAAACGTTCTTTTGAAATTTTGCAACACAAAATAAAATATCACAAAACGTCTATTCAGATAGCGCAATTCTCATATTTAACCGAGTTGCAGTCTTTTATTTGTTTGAACAACTTCATTAAACGTTCTTTTGCAATTTTGCTGCACCAAGTATAATCTCACAAAGCGTCATTCCAGATTGTGCAAGTCTTATGTTTAACCGAGTTGCAGTCTTTGATTTGCTTGCAAGAACTAATCCGTTCTTTTGAAATTTGCAACACCAAGTCAAATCTCACAAAACGTCTATTTAGATTGCGCAAGTCTCATATTTAGCCGATTAGGTCTTTTCGATTTGCATTCATTATATAATTAAATGTTCTTTTGGGTCTTTTCAACTTAGAAAGCAATCACAATTAAATCCCATCAAGATTAGTCAAGTCTTATATTTATCAGAGTTGGTGTTTCTGATTTGCTTATATAACATTATCAAGTGTTCTTTTGCGATCTGGCAAAACAAAGTAAAATATCACAAAGCTACTATTGGGAATGCGTAAGTCTCTTATTAACCCGAGTTGGTATTATTCACTTGCTTTAATAAGATTGTTCAGTGTGCTTTTGCAATTTTGGAATACAAAATATAATCTCTGAAAACTTCAATCCAGATTTCACAAGTCTCATAGTTAGCCGGGTAGGTGTTGGAGATGTGCTTATATAACGTTGCCAAGTGTTCCTTTGCAACTTGTTGGCAAAATTGTGTAGCTAAGGTAGACGAAATTAAACACAGGCATGAATAATTATAAACCGATGAAAATATTATAAACTTCAGTTGATCGGGAAGCAGCTACTAAGAAGAAGAGCACGGTGCAAGCAAATTGGAGGCAGTACAAAAATAATTAAACTTGTGTAGAACGCACAAATTAAGAACTAAGCAAAAAAATAAATACTTTAAGGAACCATAACAAAATGCACAGCAAATGCGCTTGAAGTCATCAAAGTGCACACCTAAAGATGCAAGAACTAATCCAGTTTTACAATCGATACGTGCTTCTCGAACCGCCGAGCTTTGCAATAATAAACTTATGCTTGGTTGTAGTCTGTTGTGCACTACCAGCGCTACTCCAGTTTCGTGACACGCAGCCTGTATGCCACACTGGCGTAGGAGTCTAGCTTATTGCCTTCGTGCGCCGCCTTTTTGTGTCCTCAGCGACGTTACTTTTACTTTTACCTTGGTTTTAGCTTAGTGCAGTTTTGACTTTTTACCTTCCAGGAAAGCCATAAATTTTATAGGCGTACAAAGTGCAGATTACGAGACTACAGCCGCCAATGTGTAGGCGCTGTGAAAAGTACAGGCTGAGATTGAGAGTTGCTTATGTGAGAATGTAGAGTTGTAGGTAACGCTGTTCATGGTATAGCACCACGGACCTAGCGCTGCTTTCAATTAATATTACGCTAGACGGATTTCGTCGCCATCTTCCTGCTTGTCAAGTCAGCTCAGCTGCTTTTGATTTGTAGATACGTTCTCTGCTATTACTTCTTCTTGTAGATTTGTTCTTTTCTATTTCGTCTTACTAGTTTTCTCGACTGTGGTATTCTTTTCAGGTTTTCTACTTCGTTTTCGTTATCATAAGTATTTTTCTTTGCCATTAGTGCCGCTTTGTTGTACACTTTTGTTTTTTTTTTTTTTTTTTTTTTGCTGTAAGCTTGCATTGTGGGGACTCCTGCCTGCGCACGTCTTTCCTCAAAATCGCGCTGCCACTTTCATTGCTTCAACGGCTTTCGCTGCTTCTTGGCGCTGCCACAGCTTGGTTTCAAGTAATTTTTCCGCTGAAATAATGAACAGCACAGGAGTAAGCAGCGAAGTGGAACCCTGCAGCTCGCTCCTCCAACCGCTGCCTCAAACGGTAAAGCAACAAAATGTTGCGCAGCACAAGAAGGTGTGCATTTCATGAACCCACACACAGACACAGACAATACTACGGGTGTTTCCAACGGTGCACACCGAAACATATACGTACATACTCGTACATATGTATATATGTACCTCGGATATTGTACACACCAAAACAGCAAGTTCGTGGAATGAGAAATTAAAGCTAGTGAAAAGAAAAACGTAAAGTAATCATTACTATCAACTTCGTCATCATTCACAGCCACAACAATTACATAAGGGCCAACGGACACCGGCCCTGCCTGACTGCCTGACTGCTTGTCTGCCAGCTTGCTGGAGGATCATGCTGAGGCACGTAATCGGCGAAGACAGAATGAAGGTTGCACACACACACACACATGCACTCAGTACACAGTTGATTAAGTAAGAAAAGATGCCAGTGATATAGCAAAAGGGAAATAAAAGCAAAACACACGAAGAACGCACAATAAAATAGCGCAGCAAAAAGCAATAAAATAAATTACAAAAACAAGCGAAGAAAAAAGAATTTACTAGAATCTGTAACTTGAAACCAATCAGTCAGGCACAACACAGCGCATACAACAACAACAACCAGCCGGCACAATAATAAACAAACGCAACGACGGCGGCAGGCACAGGCACAGATTGTCCTCCAAAACCGGCAACTGGAGGCGAACAGATGATCAAACGGCTGACTGAGGCACACAGCGCTCGATGGTGTGGGGATCGTGTGGCATGGCGGGCGAAGGCGGTGTGTGGAAAACATGAGTGGCGTGCAACGTAAACAAAAGACGACAATGAGCCAGCAACTACACACAGTTGTTTGCATGTGTTTGTATGTGTGTATGTGCCGAGGGCTACCGGTTCTTGTAATGCTCACGAGTATGTGGTGTCTACTCATATTACTGCTTACTCAATTTGGCGAGGCAGGCACCGGGCGGATATCGTATTAGCTCGACAACATGCTCGTATCGCCGCTGTTGTTGTTTTTGCTGATGATTATGAAGTTAATTATGTAGATTTGTGTGTGTGTGTGTGTGGTTGAATGGTGTGCATTCAGGTAGCTACGGCTCAAGCAAGTGTGTAAGATCACCACGATCAGCTGTGCAGTGAGGTATGACTCAATAAGAGACGGCACGGTATAGCACTGTATGTGTGTTTGTGTACTACAAGTGGGTAGTCTATTTAGGCACACAGATACTTCTTTAATATGAATTCCTAGAAGATGCTGTTTACAGCCTTTTACCTTCGAGGCAAGCAGACACATGCTCTGGCATTGAATTTCTCTATGCTCTAAGTATATAACGGTCATGCTAAAATTGATAACTGTTGTAGGCACATTTTCTGACTAAGTCATTTGAGAAAATTTGCATAGTAAACTGTTCTAGAGCAAGCGATTTCCAAAGTTAATACAATAGTTAATGAA
Source organism: Bactrocera zonata (assembly GCA_037783105.1). Taxonomy (NCBI): domain Eukaryota; kingdom Metazoa; phylum Arthropoda; class Insecta; order Diptera; family Tephritidae; genus Bactrocera; species Bactrocera zonata. Next base: position 106,360 of record JBAWJQ010006362.1, read on the forward strand.
TGCCGTCCCTAATGAACCCGTAGAACGCAGTTCCCACAGCAATCGAGTTTAAGTAATCTAAACGAACTCGGTAGACAATCGGGTCTAAGTAACCGAAACGTGCCGTTTGTTGTTGCGGTTGTAGTGGCAGATTTCTGCCGAGTTGACAGTCTTTGACCGGTTAAAAAATCCGAGTCCGTTCCGAACACTTAGACCCGACCGCGAACGGGAAACGAACCTGTATTTATATCCGGCTAAAGACTGTTGACTCGGCACTATTCCTGGAAATTATTTTAGGAGTGTTTTCTGCCGGTACAACAACAACAACCCAGTAAAACAAGCTTCAGGACCGTAAAGGAAATATCATCATAAAGTGTCAACCTCTACATAAGAAGAGCTGGATCTCTGTGCCAATTTTTATTTCATAAGGCTTCGCTCTTCTTATGGAAATTTTCCCAGAAATAGTTTTGAGGCCAAATTTATTCTTTGTCTTTAGCTGTGCAACCGTGGATCGGTGCGCGGGGACATAAAAACTTATTCAGTGGCCTAGGTCCTTTGAGAGGTTATGCCCGCTATACATTCCTAATGCAGACAGACTTCTCTAAAACTGACCCTTGCATGGAATGCGTTGTCTCCCTTGATTTCTTCGCCCACCAATGGGTCTCGAATATAAGAAGCCTTTCGCTGAAGCAATGTCTTCCGTATGTACGACACCAGCGAATTGGTTGTCAAGCTGCTTTTCAGAATATATTGTTCTTTCTAAAATTAACCGAGGGTTTAAAATAGGCTGATTTCCCTCCGTAAAAAAATCAAAAAAAAAAGACAAATAAAAAAAACCTCGAGGAAACTGCTCATTTCATAAATAATTTGGTATCTATAAGATTTTTCAATAGGGCGCGACAAAAGTAGACCGATTTGGTGCGGTTTATGAGTCGGCGGCGTACTACTTCCGAAATGATGCGATGAAAGTCCGGCACGTTACTGTGAATGCGAACTGCTACCGCTCTATGAACCGAATATTTTTGGCCCGAATTGGATGATATGGACTTAGACAATATGTGCTTTCAAGAGGACGGTGCCAAAAGCCACAACGCGAATGCCACAATCGATTTATTGCAAACCAAGTTTGGTGATCGAAATGGCCCAGTCCATAGGCCGCTTCAGTCGCGCGATTTGACGCCGTAAGACTATTTCAAGTTCATGGTCTATGTCAAGAAGCCAGCGACGATTGATGAAGCTCGTACGAATATCGAACGTGAAACGTTCAGCAGTATCGGCCGATTTATGCTTGAAAACCGTCGAAAGTTAGGTTCAGGGTCTATGCTTCTGTAGCGCTCTTATAACGAACAGGTCTTATATCTGGTATTCAGAGATATAACTTCAGCTAACCATAAATACCTCAGTGTTACATCTAGCACTGTACTCATATGAGAGATACATACATACAGCCGACTTCTTGAGACTATGGTCCACAAGTAGTCACATTTTCTGAGATAAGTCTTTTTTGCTTTGCAAATACTTATATGTTTCTTGGAAAGATTACCACCACCACTAGAAGACACATGGGTACTCAGGTCAGCCAAAACTTTTAAACAAAATTTGCATTCTGAATAGTTAATATTTGAGTTGCTTAGGAAGCAGTAACAAAACTTAGCTGAGACATCTGCAAGCAGCAACAAAAACTATTATTAAAGGACTCTATTGAAATGAAGAACTTAATTTGTAATGATCCGCTACATAAATTCCAAGTATGTACTAACAACAACAACTGCAATCTTGTATCACATTAACTGAAATGACAACTCTCAAATTGACAAAGCAAATGAAATCAGCTCGAAGACAGCAGATGATTGGATATTCAGAAAAGCACTTTAGGGCAAAAGGAAGAAAACTCCCCCTCCCAACACACCGATTGCCCCGAGACTTGACACAACAAGCAATGTCCCGAGCAAATGAAGCACTTGCCGTGAGTATGTAAATACGACTGCATAGTGATGACATTTACGCGCCCACACCACCCCAAGAACCCAAGACCACATCAACACAACAGAGACACACACACGAGAGAAGACGTTTAACAAGCGTGTGTGGGTGTGCGCGGGCGGGGAGTTGGGGCAGCCACCAGCAAAGCGAGCTAGCTGATGATGAGTACATGCTTACTTGTAAATACTGTGCATGTCAAGCTGTCAGGCAGTTGTGATGTGGCGCTGTTGGGGAGGGGTCACAGCCAACATGAACAACGCGAAGCTTTGTGTGAGTGTTGCCTTTTTTTATGTGTGTAGCGACCAAAAAACGCCAACAAAGTGCAGCAAGTTACAACCGAAATTAGCTTAAATTACAAATTAACGTGAAAAGTTGGAAGTGCTGCATTGCGGGTGGCAGCGTGCGGCAGTGGCAGTGAAAAATTGCTGAAGCGTAACATTTGCTCGCAACAAACTTTGCGCTGGCACACAACGACCGTAATAATAGCAGCAAAACAGAAATATAAAATTTTCCAATTTTTTGTTGCTTTTTTCCAGCGCGTGTCTGCCGGCCGTACGCGTTGTGACGTGTGCCGTGTGTCGGTGAAATTTTGCTATGAAGTTTGACACTTTGCGGTTAAACAGAAATTGTGGTCGAAGTGAGGTCTCTGTGGTTCTTGCTGTAGGTGTTCGGTAGATAGATATGTGTACCGAAGTTGTGGTAAAGTGGTAAAATAGCTAAAGCTGCCGGAAGGGATGGCATGCGAGTATAACTTCATACAATAGAAGTTTGTACATTAGAGCAGGTTGATTTTTTTTTTTTGCTATAAAATTACTCTTTTGGGAAATGTTATGCGAATAATTCTGCACAACTTTTCTTAAGAGACTATGCGCCTAAAACCGGTTCCAATCCAGAGTTTTTAAGGCTAAGTTTAAAAACATCTGAAACTGATTATTATGGGAGATATGTGACATAGTTTTCCGATCTGACCAATTCCTACAGATAATCAATAGAACATCGAAATGCACCTACGTATGAAATTTCATAAGAATATCTCAAAAACTGTCGAACAAATTTTATAGTCCCAAAAAACTTCGTCTTAAAAACCGCTGGATCGAAACCGGTTTTTGATCCATTGTCGCTTAGATAAAGTTGTACAGAGTGATCTGTAGAACATTTCCTACACAGCATTGTTTCGTGTTTTCGGCTTGTTGTAAATCGACCCGCTCTAATATACATAATATGGCCTGAGATTTCAATTGTTTTGTAAATCTAAACGTTGTATTCCGTGATTCCTTGTGAAGTCCTTACATAGGGTCATGTCGCCTTTTTCGCAATTTATTTCAGGAGAAATACCTCTCAGTTGACAGAGTTTTTTGGGAAAAAATCTGTATCCGTTTCCATTTTGTAGAACCAACTGTCATATGAAATGTTAAACTGTCGATATGTCTGATTCTTAGAATTTCAATAGTGAAAAAACTAATTTTAAAAGGGTTTCCACATTTTATTTTTGAATTTTGGCTTTTGTTAGTCAGATCAGTTATGACAGTACAAAAATGTTGATGCAAAACCGTTTGTAAGGCGGAGGAACGAACTTTTGGATCGGCAAAGTCTAAACTTTTCATAAACTGAATTACTACTGACATATTTAGTATAGACTCCACTTGAATACAAACGAGATTTACGTAATTGATATTTCGAAAATTAGATTCTTAGGGCTCGAACATTAAAGAAAATTATGTTTTCGGATTATAAGGGTTTCTAGTCATACCGTCTTGTGAAGTGAAGTATATTTTAAGCGTTCGAATATTACTTCTGTAGTTAAGTGATCTGCTTTCATAAGCTCGGTATATGCCTCGTGGCTATTTGAACTATATTTAGGAGCTTCGGAACCCTTATTTCTAGTTTTTGGTCAACTCGGTTGCTCGAACATAAGCGAGTCAACCACTAAGCGAATCACAAAAAGCGCACGGAAACATTCACTATCAAAACTAAAGACTAATTTTTTGGTATAAAAAAATCTGGCAACTCTAGCCGGAACAACTTTTTTGCCTTCTTAAAAAGAGGATATGTGAACGTTATTACATTAATTTCATCATATCAGAGCCATCAGTCGTCTGCCAGGTTCATGACATAGTAAAACGTCACACCCTCTAATATGGAGCTCAGTTGGTTCCGATGGTTCGATACGAGTATTTATGTTTAACCAAACATTCCGATAACTGAGTGTGAGGGTTCTACAATGCAAGAGCATAACCTCAACTTAACTGTTAAGCCAACGCAGTCTGCAGAACCTGAGCTTTGTAGGGCTCACCATTAAAAAGTTCAAAGGCCGCGTTTTTCAAATACTTAAAACAGAATATATTATGCGATATCTTGCAGACTTTACTTTTTATAAAGTGTGATCCATTTCGACGTTCCCTACTCTTTCAATGTTGTCCGCGGCTACGTCTCCGATAGTCCATCCGTTGAGTCCAAGTTTCGATGACTCGTTCGAGCATTTCGACAGGTAACTGGCATATGACACACCTGATTTTTTGTTCCATGGCCCAAATCGGAGCGGAATTGACCGCACAGATTTTAGATTTTACTTATAGCCACTGGAAAAAGTCTAACGATGCAATATCACATGATCTTTGTGGCCAATCGACCGGCACAAAACGAGAAATTATGTGCTCACCGAAGTGGTCTTGCAATAAATCCATTGATTAATGCGAAGAGTCGCTGAGATCATCGAGATCACGAGCTCAAATTTTAGGCATTAAATAGTCGAACCACCTGGCGCGATAACGGTCGCGTTACGTTCAAGAAATATGGACCGATGATTCCAAACCCAAAAACCATAACAAACCGTTGTCTTTTCTGACAACATGATAGCTTCTGAATCTCTACAGGTTGCTCTTCGTCCCAAATGCGACATTTTTACTTTTTTACATACCTAATGAGTCAGAAATGGGCCTCATCGCTGAAAAAAATTTGGCTCGAAAACGTAGGGCTGCCCAAAAATAACATGACAGCTTGACACGTCTCACCGTCGATTTTTCAAAAAAAGACTATGGAAGAACGTACCATTACTTACTTCATCCTTCACCAAAGCCGCTCCAAATTTCGTCGAGATTTGAATCCTCAATATCATTGTTCATACTAGAGCCCGCTGTTACTGTTACTATCCGTCCCATAATTACCCATACTACCTTAAATGCACTTAGTATTTATTTCAAAGCGAAATATTCACTTCTCCCAAGAAACTGCTCAATCAATTCAATCTCGACAGAGACAATCTGTGTCTGTGACAGACGAACGCAGCGAGTCATCGCAATTTTACACCTCAATAATTCCATTAATGTTGCCGTGACCACTTGCAGCTGTAACCGCCGTGGGCAAATGTGGGCGTGTTACACCCGTAATGCCCGAGGACTCGCCAGTGGTACCTTTTAGCGCGCCAACTTCCAACGTGATTGCATTAATCTCTCACGCCTCGGCTAGCGTCGCCTCTGACACTGATGGATGCCACCGCCGCCGCGGCCGCCAATATGAATGGCACGCAGTGTGTAACGATGTTGCGCTGCGCAGGTGTGTGCGGGGCGGCGCCAAAATGATACGCAATATATAATATGAAGCTTTCTAATGTTTGCTGTCGAGTGTTTTGCTCTTGTTCTGCGGTATTTTGGCAATTTAATCAGCAAAAAGCATAAAAAATAAATCTAGTTAGCTGTCTGTCTGTGCGATTTGTTGGACAACTAATGTCTGCTGTGCGCTATCTAAACGCTTGGTCAGCAATTCAGTCAAGCGTGTGCTGAAGCCAACAACTTACAAGCGCACGCATACATGTAGTTATGTGTGTGTTTGTGTGTGTGCGGCACATTTATCTATTTTACTAGCCACATATTTCCAACTTAGCAGCATTTGTGTTCACCCATGCAATATTCAATTTAATCCTCCTTTTTATTTCGTGAAAGCATTTACTCACATGAATTTCAAATATTTTCACAGTCCAATGGATTTGGCCTTTATTTCGCCCGCACAACTCACTTGGCTATTCATTTTATGCACCACTGTTACTGGAGGTACTCGTATCCGTGTGGCTTCTCCAGCTGCTGAAGTGATTCGCCCTTCTACTCGTACTCTCTTACTCGGCCCACACTCTAACACCCTTTCCAGCGATATATTTTCTAACTCACACACACAAACGCCATATAACACCTTCTATTCCACCTCTAACCGAAGCCACCTGCGTGCCCGTTGTTCCCGGCGCGAGCACAGCTGAACTCAGTCACATCATCCCATCAAATTGCTTGCTTTGGCTATACCTGTGTGACTGCTTGCTATTTTTTGCATCTCCCTTTCATTTATTTTTTGCTTTTGTTTGCTTTTGATTGACAATTTTCATCTATGAAAATTCCATCTGTTTTACAACTCCATCCTCCAGCCGCATCGTGTGAATGCTTTGGCTCCATGCTGTCTTTCGGAAGACATTCATTGACATTTGCTGTGAGAGATTACTCGTATTGTCAACTTGTCACACTGTCGTGTCGCCACATTCGCCCACAATTCACCCTTCCTCGCATTGTTTGTTGTGTCGTTTGCAACGGACGTGTTGACACCGGATTTTTTCCGGAATTACAGTTAATTGATTTCTCATCATCAAGATTTCAATTGTTCTTTTGCTTCTGAGTGCCATTTTTGCCGTTTTGGGGACGCCTTGTAAATTGATAATTGCGGAAGGTAATCACGATTTGTTTCTTTTTTGGAATCCGTATAAATAACATAAAAAGTTAATAGTATTTTGAGGCTAACAACTTTGACGGTAGCCGGATATCAATTACTGCTTTATTGTGGAATAGGCAGTCACTTACACAACGCGATTAAGTTCCCGAAGGTAAAAGAGTCACGCATAGGATTTTACTCAGTCTAAATGTTCTTCAATCCAAGAAGTTTTATAAAAACTTTCGGACTTCTTTAGTACCAAGAGCCGCGCAGTTTCCATAGATCTTCTTAGACAATGATCGGTAGGACAAACTGAATATACACTGCTTAGCTTTAGTGATAACAAAAAGAGCTTGCGCCCGGAGTGTCCCGAGCAGAGCTCTGGTGAGGCAGTTTTGAACTCATCTTAGGTTGGTCGTTGAGTTGTTTCGACTTCATCTTTCTCCAGACAGCTTCTGCAACTGGTGTCTGGTAAGGTACCTAATCTTACAGCATGGATCGCAGGTACCGATGATGACGCAGCGCTGGCCAAACTTCCGCGAACCCCAGCTATCTAGTAGTAGAACACAGGAGTATACGAGAGCACCGACCCCCTTCCATTCTACCGACAGCGGTTCTAGAGTGTATTTCCTTACTACCTCATCAGCTTTACAATTTCCTGCGATTCCGGAATGGCCCGACACCTATACCAGTCTTATCACAACAAAGACATTCGATGTTATTGATATCGAGATTAAACACTCCTCGACCAACCTTAAATGCACCGTAAATGAGTTCATGGCTAGTATCGCCGCTCTGGTGTCTGTGTGAATAGTGTCTTCTCTTAAGGATGCACTCAGGAGTAGCAGATCTTCTTCTGCCTTAACAACTGCAACCTCGACTTGGAAAACACTGAAACAGTCAGGAAATCTAAAACTGGAGTTAATAGATAGCTCCCGACAGTAAACCACTCCACGAACCTTCCCACTAAGCTTTGACCCATCCGTAAAAAAGCCCCTCTCCTCTAACAGCGTCTCCCTACCCATAGCTCCCTCGTCGGTATATGGGCAGAGAAGGAGCTGCCAGAGCTCGGTTTGGCGCCTCCAACATGATCCGCTATGAAGTCAATGTGTGTAATGATATCCGAGAGTTCAGATACGCGTTCTTTTAAAATCCCAAATTCTCGGAGTCTACTAGCACTGGCGGCCATATACCATCCGCCGATGTCTATGGGTTCTATGTTTAAAATTGCTACCTTCTAATTTTATGCCAAAGCGAGATGAATAAATTGGAGCTCATTCTCCTGTTGATAGTAAGAAACTTGGTCCCAACAAGTTTCTTAGGGAGCCATGGACAATTAAAAATCCATGAATTCCAGTCACGGTTAAGAAAGGATTAGATAGCAGCTTCGAGGAGATCCGAGTCAAAGGCAAAAATGTCGGGAATTTTTCTAACGAAGACAAAGCGGTACTCATGCTAATATAAAGGTAATAACTCTGGATAAACTGATTAGAAGCCACAAAAATCATTTAGCTAAATCTCTAAGTTCGCTGTCGAGAAGAGTAACGAAACACGATCCTAGAATAATGAACTTAACCAATATTGCTCACAAACTGAGCCAACTACGCTATGGAGCTTAAAGTTATTTACTTTTTTAAAGTTGCTCTTCGATTTAAACAATCTTTCAACACCATCCACCTTTTCAAACGGCCAAACAACGTTCCTCCGCACTCACAAGGCAAGCTCGCACTCGACAACGGCTAAATAAGTTTTCCACCGCTTGTCAACGCCGCTATCTTCATTGCTTTATTTGTCTGCTGCCAAGTCGGGGCTTGTCCTTCCACTTATCCTTTCACTTCATACACAACTGCTGCTACTAAGTAATGTTTGCTTTTTACTATACTGCGCTATTTAACTTTGCTCTTGTTGCTATTGTTGCCATTGCCATACACATGTGCTATCCTTGCCTCCGTTCCGATTGCCGACGCGTCCGTTCCGCTCTGACTGCTGACTCCAGCTGCACGACTCGACGTGCCCATTTTGCATTGATTTGACTTTTGGTCTGCGAACGCTGCTGTTGCAAGAAAATGAAACTGCAATTGCTTTACGACCCAATACCACTTTACTTTAACCCCTTCATCTTATATAAACCATACTCAACTTCCAAGCGACGTCTGCACGGCAAACAATCCGTTTTACTCACTTTTCTCACTTCAACGTATCCTTGGCCACTTGAACAGTAGCCAGGCGAAATCCGCAAGCTTGCATATCTTTAGTGAAAGACAACTCGGGAGGCGGGCAGCCAGCCAGCCAGCTGCGCTTGGCTGAGTCGTGTGCCAGTGCCGATGCGCCGTTGCTCCGGTGCTCTGGCAGGAAGGTAGCCATGCGTAACAAAACAATGCGTCTCTGTTGCGACTTATAAGCGATTTGCGCCCGCTGCTTGCCGACCTGTGTGTGTGTGTGTGTGGCTGTTGAGAAACGTTCCTTGTAACCGCCAGCGCTTACGGTATATAAACCCTTCATTTTTAAGTTGATGCTGAGCGCTGCTCTTCCCTCATCCTCTGGCTACTGCAATCAGTAACTCACATCCTTGTTATCCTTTGTGTATTTGTCCTTGTTGTTATTGTCACTGCTGTTTGTTCTATTCATGTTTTTTTTTTTGTCACAATCAAATAAAAATCAATGATACGTAAAATTTAAATCAGACACCAGAAATACAAAAAAGGGATTATCAAGCAGAGTTAAATGGGTAAGAAGGCACAAAAGGCATCAGGTTCGTTGAAAAATTTGCGTATGGATAAAGTCAAGTGTCGACATTAACGCACACGTCTTAGAAGGGTTGCAGCAGGCGCACAAAGACTGAAAATGAATTAGGTATTGCAGAGTAAGCGGGAGAGGGTTAATTTTAAGGCACAGCACTGCTTAGAATTTAAGAGAGTCTCTTGCATAGTCATTAGTTTGCCATCTGGAGGAAATATAAACTAATGTGAAGGTTTTCGAAAGCTCTGTGTTGTACTCTATGGTATCTTCTTGAAGGAACTCTCTTAATATTGTACAACTTTCTAGAAAGTATAAGAATATATGTGACCGACCTAACCTGCCTGGGGATGATTGGACAAATTCGGAAGCTTAGCTCTGTCACGTGTTATCTAACCAATAGTATAACAAATAGTATAACCAATAGTATAACAAATAGTATAACCAATAGTACAGCCGATTTCTATATCACATTTACCTCGTGGAAGCCAGGTTAGGCACTCCGGTTCATAGCTTACGCGTTCTGGTCTGTTGGGAAGACGACGCGTGAATCAAATAATGTCTGAAGCATCACAAAGTAAATTTTATGTTCTTCCAAAAACTGAAAGTTTGCATTAAAAGTTTGTATTAAAACTTCAAATCTTCAAAGGTATCGTTATGGGAGCTGTATTTTCGGCAAGAAATTATGTCTTTGAATCCTTAAAGCCTTATTATAATTTCGGATCTTTAAATGTATGGTCTAAAGAGCTGAATGTTCCGCAAGAAGTTATAACTTGGAGTCCTTAAAGCCGCTTTCTTTAAAAACCATTTTACCTAATACATATTCGGTTTTTAGTAGATAAATGAATATCGCTCTCCAACACTTCTACTCGCATTAACTCGAGCTCCTTCATACCCTGCGGAATCGGTATAAATTGAAGCACTCGAAGTTCGAATGAAATCCGCTATTTTGCATATTTAACATTAAGCGCCCTTTTTATACGCTTAATATCCATAAATATTCTTTTGAAATGAAAATTATCAGGCTCTTGCTGCACTTTATTTCACTTCCGCCGACACTCGCCCCACGGCCGCAAAGTATTTCCTCTGTCTAACGACGATTTCAACGCGTAGCGCCATTCCCCTCGAATCCTTTTCCAATTCGTTAACTTCGCGCACACTAAGGCTGCAGGAAAAATGTGGAGAAACGCAGAAACACCACATCGATTTCCGAGTCGAGTGTAGCCAGGAGGAACTTTGAGTTAAGTCTCAATAACGAAACAACGAAACAACAACACCTAACTGTCAGCTGAGTGGCATGGCAGTGTGGAGAAATGCACGCAATTTGTCAAAAGTGCCCAAGACACGCATTATGTACTTTGTGTCACCTCACACCCGTGGCACCTGACTCGCACGCGCACTCACACTCCTGCTCTTTGAGTGCTCAGTTTCTACTTGAAAGCGTCGGGCTCGTGTAAACTTTGAGTAATCTTGGCGTTTAGAAATTGTGCTGAAATTTGCATAACGGAATTTTGACAGCGTCAACGACGGCAGTAGTCGCTACGAACGCACACAACAGCCGCAGCAACAAGAGAAACAGGCGAGAACACTTGACAGCTAACAGGCGGCGCGCGGCTGCGGCAGCGGCGACGGGTACAACGATGACGATGACATCGTTTTGACAGCAGGCCGGCAGGCACTTGACGTCAACAGCAAGAAAGCTTCTAAAAACGCATTTCAACTGCAAGTGAGAGGCGTAACGGTATTGTGCGGAAGTGCTGTGAAAAACCGAGATATGAAAGAAACCGAGCAGAGTTAAAAACTGAAGCAAAAAACTTGAGGCTGATAAATTTGGAGTACCCGAAGAGCAGTAAGCTAGTTGATCTATAGTTCCGCAAGGAAGAAGAAATGTAACAGGTGTTTTTTTTAAGTAATTGTATGCATTTTCAAAAAAACTTAAGAAAACAACAGACAAATCCTATAGAAAATTTAACATTTAGACTTCGTCTATCATGGAACCATTATTAAAACCAACAGTTTTCATAGCCTTGAAATCCAAAAGCGAAATTACAGTTCTCCTTGGACGAACAAAGATCAAACTCTACAAGTTCTTCATAATTCCCGTCTTACTATATAAGACAGAGGCCGGGACAATAGTATCCTATGATGGGTCGGCCTGAGGAATATTCAGGAGAAAGGTTTTGCGAAGGATTTATGGGCCTTTGAGCTTTGGCAGCGGCGAATACCGCAGTCGTTGGAACAATGAGATGTTCGAGATATACGAAAGACATTGACATAGTTCAGCGAATCAAGAGACAGCGGCTGCGATGGCTAGGTCATGTTGTCCGGATGGATGAGAACATTACAGCTTTAAAGATATTCGATTCAGGACCCGCCGATGGATGCAAAAGAAGAGGAAGACATCCACTACGTTGAAGAGATCAGGTGACGAAGGACCTGGCAACTCTTGGTATCTGGTATTGATACTAAATAGCGAAAATAAGAAGCGACTGTTGTTATTTAAATCGATTGTAACCGGGTAAGAGGTGTCTACGCCAGTAAAGAAGAGGTATATGTATATGATAAAATAATTCACCAGATTGATATGGATAGCTATGAAGATTAAATTTAATCGCAGCCAAACTAAAAAGAACTACAAATTTCTAATAATCATATCGAAAAAAGGACATTATGGAGCGAGAACCCTGAAATGACCCTAAATAAACATAATACCTTGTGTGAAGAAAGAGATCAACAATGCGCCATTACATCAACGTAGCAATTGACTAACCAAGCGATTGGAAATGACTACAATTCAATCATGAGCCCACGCATGCCCGCCACCTTTCTCGGGGACATACCGGCGCATAGGAAAAACGTGAGAAAATCTAATGAAGCGTGGGTGTCTTTAAGGAAAACACATTAATGGCCAAAAAGTCAATTGACTGCAAAAAGGTAATGTATAAAAAAAGCAAAAACAGCAACACCATTGAGCTATTGGACCTCACGCTCGCAACGCTAGGGCAAAACAATTGAATGTTACCACGAGGCGGAAGTACAAAAGTGACAACAACTATTATACGCCACGTCAAGACATGGCATAAGCTTTGAGGCACAGTGGTAAGAGTGCAAGACTTTACCCAAATTCTTGGCAACAACCAACATATTGTTAGGTAAAATCCTTTTTGTGGCCGAACGCGTGTCGCAGCAATTTTGAAACCTCCGTTCAATTAAATTGCGAGTGGCGTTTACATAGCCTCAATCGACGATTAACACAACTCATGCTACCCACAACTTGCCTGCACACACACACACACACATATCAAATATGTGTGTGGGCGGCAGAAAGACGTTGTAAAGAAAGTCGACCGTCGAAGACGCAGTTCAACCCTTTTTCCTCTGGGACCACGCAACAGACGTAATAAATACGTAATGTTAACTGACTTTTCAGGGTTGTTAGTTAGCATTTGGAAATTGTTGAAACGAAACGGCCCACACTCTCCACTCTCCACTCTGCGTGTTCCGTCTAGCGCACAGCTGCTGCTCGGCACTTCCTTTGAGGTGGCGGCGACAACGACAACGACTACTACGACGACGATGAAAAAGGGCAATAAATAGTGAAATGTGCGCCGATGAGTTTGGGGTAAGTTCTTGCGGTCGGTTGCGGTAGTTAAGGCCACAAATGTATAATGGAAGCAGCTATTTTTGTTCTGCTTCATTGATGTTGTTGTTGTCGGTATAGTATGTTAGCGTAATTATAGATTACATCAGTTGGCTATTAGAGTGTTTTTCTCCCTAGAAAAAGGCAAAATATTTAGTCACAAGATTATCATGTCACCACTAGGGGTGAGACTTGTTGGGCTTAGCAATTTTATTGGGTTAATTTTTAACGCTTTTTTCTTCACAAATTGGCTTATTTTAATCGCATGTGGTGTGAGCGAAATTGACACTGATACTTCGGATATCGTTACATTTTCTTATTGTCATAACGCAATTATAATTAATCGACTAGTAATCGATATGATCGATAATACACAGGTTGTGGTGGAAAGTTGTTTACGAATTTACAATCAAATTAGAAATTTCAGCTTTAATGTCTGATTTTTCTTTCTGTCAAAAAAATCTAATCGATTAATAATCGATATGATTAATAGTGCACATCCCGTGGTGGAGTATAGTACATGAGTTTACAGAAAAATCTAAAATGAGAACATAATTGTTTTATTCCTTCTCCTGTAAAAAAATTATAATCGATTAATAATCGGTAGCACATAGCATAATGTGGCAATAGTTTGATACTGATTTTGATGATGAAATCAGAAATTTGAACATTAATGTTGGTTTTTTCTGCCCGTCAAAAAATTAAAATCGATTAGTAATCGATATGATCGATAGTGCACGGCTTGAGGTTAATCAAAAAAATTATCGATACATTTTGTAATTGTTTTATATCTTATTTTTGCACTGCACGGATTCAAGAAAAACGCTTTGAAATGTTCAATTCAGCAAGACAAGAAGATGTCGTTTATTCAAAAGTTAAAATGCTAGTGAAAGAATGTTCTGGTTTTAGGGTTTCTTACAATACTAAAAATCAGGGTTACTCAAAAATGTAAGTTGCTAAAGGGATGCATTTCAACACGCCACCTCAACGAACATATTTGAGCATTACAAGTAAATATATTTAACTCAAGTTCAACATTTTAGAAAATTTTTCATGATTAGGTCTGGCTAGGTTCTTAGTGAATATGTCTGCAATCATATTACTAGTGCTGCAGTAATTAAGTTCGATTTCGCCACCTCGATAGATATTTCTTATAAAATGATATTTAATATCAATGTGTTTACTTCGAGCGTGGTATACGGGGTTCTTCACTAAATTCATCGCGCTTAAATTATCTCCGTTCACTATCATCGCATCCGGGCATTCGAGTTCCATTTCAGTTAATAGCTGCTTCAAGTAAATAGCTTCTTTAACAACGCATGCTAGCGCCATGTATTCGGCTTCTGTACTGCTAAGTGCTACCGTCGTCTGCTTTTTACACTCGTATGAAAACACTCCTCCGGCTAACATAACTGCATACCCACTATACGATTTCCGATCACCTGTGTCGCCACCCCAGTCGGAATCCACAAAACACTCAATTGGTTTACCGGTTTTGTTATACCTCAGTTGCATATCTTGTGTGGTGCATAAATACCTTAATATGCGCTTTGCTGCTGATAAGTGTTCTACATGTGGATTATTGTTACGCTGTGCTAGCTTACAAACCGAGTGCAAGATATCAGGTCGCGTGCACACAGCTAGATACATAAGTGACCCAATGAGTGATTGATACTGCACCTGATCTGCTTTTTTACAATTCTGGTCATTACACACAACTTGGTGTCCTGGATCTAAAGGAATGGCGATCGGTCGACAATTTTCCATTTGGTACTCGCGCAATAACCTTTTCATATGTCCCTTCTGACTAATAGCAATAGCTCCAGTTTCACCATCTCTCTCAACCTCCATGCTTAAAAAGTGCTGGACTTGACCCTTGTCCACAACTTCAACTTTATTTGATATCATATCCTTTATATGTTTTAAGTGACTGTAATCCGAGCTGGCAATCAGTAAGTCATCAACATAAACGGCTATAATATTCAACTGCTTGCCCCTGTGCATAACATATACGCACGGTTCACACTCACACTGTTTGAATCCTATCTGCTTCAATATGGAATCTAATTTCATATTCCATTGGCGACCGGATTGCTTAAGGCCATATAAAGCTTTCTTTAACTTTAAGCAATGATCAGGATAACGCTTATCCACAAACATTTCGGGTTGATTCATATAAATATCTTCAGACAAATCGCTATTCAAATAAGCGGTGGATACATCCATTTGATGTAAGTGCAAACGGTATTCCGCTGCTATCGCAAAAATCATTCGAATGGTATTGTAACGTACGACGGGTGAAAAAGTCTCGGTATAGTTTACACCGTAAATTTGCGAACACCCTTTCGCAACCAACCTCGCTTTAAACCGTTCTACATTTCCATCCTTATTTCTTTTGATCGCGAACACCCATTTATTACGCACTGGTTTTTGCCCTCTTGGTAACTTCACAAGTTCCCAAGTCTTGTTCTTCAATAACGATTCGTATTCAACTTTCATTGCATTGTACCAATCGCCAGAAAGTTCACTTGATAACGCCTCACCTACTGTATCAGGTACTTTAATATTGTCATACGTCAACAAGCTTAAGTAATTATGCTGTTTTTTCGGCCTACCGCATCCACCAGTACGAATTAATCTAGGTCTACCTGGCCCACGTTTAAGCGGAGTTGGTTCATCTTCAGCAGACTCGAAATCGTCATCACTTTTCTCTGGCTGCATGCCACCATCATCTACTACTTCATCTTCGTTCGCGTTATCGTTTGCCTCATCAACTTGAATGACAGGTACCTGAGCCATCTGTTCATCATCGGAAACGTGTATCGGATTCAATACGTCTAAAATTGCCTCATGCTGTTGCTTGTGTTGCGTTTGCTCGATGAAGTATACATCCCTACTAATAATTAAACGCTTTGCTTCTTTATCGTACAATCTATACGCCTTTGAGGTGTCAGAATATCCTACCATAACATATTCTTTACCCTTTGGCTTGAATTTGTCTCGCTGCCGTTTATCAAGTGCCACTGCAAATGATCCAAACGCTCTTAAATGCGCCACCGTTGGCTTATGCCCATGCCATGCTTCATAAGGCGTTACACTATCTAACGCTTTGGTTGGACAACGATTCCTCAAATACGCGGACGTAGATACCGCTTCACCCCATAACGACTGTTCGAGACCTGCACCCAGCAACATACACCTTGCCATTTCAAGTAGAGTGCGATTTAACCTCTCAGCAGCACCATTTTGCTGTGGCGTATACGGGACTGTAAGTTGCCGTAAAATGCCATTCGCTTTTAAATATTCATCAAAAATATTGTTAACAAACTCTGTCCCATTGTCGCTTCTTAATATCTTTAATTTCTCCCCAGTTTGACGCTCTGCCATTGCTTTAAATTCCTTGAATTTTTCGAACACCTCGCTTTTGTGCCGTAAAAAATACACGAATATATAGCGCGTTTTATCATCCATGAAGGTTAAGAAGTATCGGGCTCCACCGATCGATGCAACATTTACCGGACCGCAAACATCAGTATGCACCACCCCCAATACATCGGCTGCATAATTTTGTGAGCTACTATATGGCCGCTGAGTGCATTTACTCGACATGCACAAAGCGCAGTTGACATCAGTCGGTATGTTAATCGGAAGTCCAAACACCATCTGCTTATTACTAAGCTGCCGTAAGCTTGCGAAATTCAGATGGCCAAATCTATTATGCCACTTCATCACGTCGTCAGTAATTTTCCTCGCAAAGAACAATTTATTTTTATTTATTTCAATTAAATATAAATCTCTGACCTTTTGTGCACATAATATTATTCCTCCGTGCTTGTTGAAGATCTTCGCCGTGTTTCCCTTGAATTGGACAATGTAGCCACTGTTAACTGCTCTGGCAACTGACACAAAGTTGCACTGTAGACCCGGCACGAACAAAACATCTACGAGAGTCACATCAAACTCGTTTGTTCTCAATCGAACAACACCTCTGCCTTTTGCTAATATTTTGTGTTCCGCCGCTAACATAATTGCTTCTTCACACGGCTCGAACTCATCAAACATGTTGCGGTTACAACATAAGTGTGAAGAAGCGCCGCTGTCAACGCACCAAACATCGTTGTGTAAAATTCTGCTACTAACAGCAGCAAACAGTCCGTTTCTCGTTACATTTTGATGCGAAGATTTTTCTCGATCTTTTTCTTTACATTGTGCGGCGAAATGACCTTTTTTGCCACAACTGTAACATTTTAAATTTGATTTTTTGCTATTGTCATTGCGTTTGCTTGCGGTACTTGCGCTGTCGTTCGATTTTGCATGTTCAAAATAATTTTTTCTTGCGTTTGTGTTTGCGTGTGCTACAAAAGCTTGCACGCTACCCTCGGTATGCTCAGACTGGCATGTTTTACGTCGCTCGCCTTCTTCTATTAACTTAATTTTAACAGCAGTGAGATTTGGTAGCTCATCGCGAGACTCCAAAGCAACCACCAAACTCTCAAATGATTTCGGCAGACTCGCAAGAAGCATGATAACGAATAAATCATCCTGGAGACACACTCCAATTTCAGCAAGCTTCTCTGCGACTGCCGTGAACTTGCAAACGTATTGCTGGACACACTCACCGTCATTCATTCGAATTCCAAGTAACTGTTTGAACAAAGTTACCTTTCTCACAGGCCCTTTTGGTCTATGCACTTCTTGTAGACATTTCCACGCCTCATTCGCCGATTTGCAGTTTTTAATGTGGCTTATCTGCATAGGCGTAATGCTGAGGATTATTGTCGCTTTTGCCTTATCATCTTTTGCCTTCCACAGCAACACAGCTTTTGCATCGGCATCTTCTTTTGGAGCGGGCAATTCTCCGCACGTAACAGGCCACAACTCTTGATGGACAAGCACACTTTGTAGCTGCAAGTTCCATGAGTCATAATTGGACTCATCCAATTTTTCTATGTTGAAAAGCGACGAACTCATATTTTATTAATTACTAAACGCGATTTACTAGGTTCCCAGGAATTTGCACCTGGGCCCATAACCTGTTTTATATCTTATTTTTGCACTGCACGGATTCAAGAAAAACGCTTTGAAATGTTCAATTCAGCAAGACAAGAAGATGTCGTTTATTCAAAAGTTAAAATGCTAGTGAAAGAATGTTCTGGTTTTAGGGTTTCTTACAATACTAAAAATCAGGGTTACTCAAAAATGTAAGTTGCTAAAGGGATGCATTTCAACAGTAATATCTATGGAAAATATAATAAATAAAAATAAAGCATATAGTACTCGAATACTAAGAATCGAAAAATATCGACTAATTGATAATTGAGGCAACACTTAATAAAAAATAAACTTTGTTCTTCACTCGTTTGCGGATAGTCAAAAAAATATCGATTAATCGAAAAATGTCGATTAATACAAAAACTATCGATTAATGGAAAGACTCAAATTTTGTGGAAAGTACTGTTTGAATTTGTAATAAAATCAGAAATTTTTCAAATATTTTATTTACATTTAAACGAAAAAATTATTGACTCAATTCCTAATATCGATAAAAATATATAATATCGATATACATATGAATTCATAGTAATTTTACACTCAATTACTCCAAGTCAAAAGTAATTATTTTTGAATTTTATATAATATTTAGCAATCGAAAAATATCGATTAATCGAAATAGAGCTCGGTTTTGCAATCCAATATTTATTAGTAATTAGGCAAATCTTACTCAAAAATATACTTTGTTCTACCCTTGTTTACCGAAAGTCGAAAAACTTTGGGTTATTAGAAAAATATCAATTGATACAAAATTTATCGATTAATCTAAAAATTTCGATTAATCCAAAAACTATCGAATAATCAAAAAGCACAAACTTTTTTATTCTCGTTTATCGATAATCGAAAAACTGTCGATAATCGAAAAACCATCGATTATTCGAAAAATATTGATTAATCGAAAAATTCAAATTTTTGCCTTTCCTATGCGTTATACGAAAACTAAATTTATCGATTGTCTAAAAAAGGTCGACACATTACTATTATTCAAAATAATAATCGATATTTTATCTATCAGTCCCCTTATTTGGAATCAAGTAAATTGATTATAAATAACTTAATTTTTACTCTCCGATTTTGTTATAGAATTTGAAATATTACTGTTAATATCTTAGTATTTTTACCTATCTTCTACCTGTACCCAGTTATCGATCTTAATTTTTGATCTAGCTATTATTAGCCTTCTTCATGTAAAGTAAACATACTTGAAATTCAGTCTTAAGCTTTCCGCCAACATTTTTTTAAATTTCTTAAAACCACTTTCACTTTCCTTGAAACCCCCAGATCCCGCTTAAAAACTCTATTTCTCCGTCGCCAATATGAAAATCGCCAAGCAATTAACTTAATGCACTGAAAATGTGCACACATTTGCGGTGAAAATTGCAAAAACTTTTCGCACACAGTCTGGTCACTGCTGCTGCACCACCAGCGGCGCTGCCAGCCAACCGATTGGCCACCCAAGCATGCGCACCCACCCACACGGCCAGCCAGACATGGAGGCAGACGTTTGAACTGATTTATTTATAAGCCATTTTCACTTTCCGTACATATGTAAGCTGCAAGCAAGTATGCATTTGTGTGTATGTGAGTGTGTGTGTGTGTATGGCAAAGCCGACAAGCCAATTTAAAATCGTGTAAATAATTTAAATGCCACAAACTAAAAAAAACGTTGTGCTTAAAGTATTTTAAATATAATATTTTGCAACGCTGCCACCACAGCCTGCATTGCTGACGTTTTTAACGGCTGAGAGCGCCAAACAAAAAGTCACTTCCGTTTCCGTGTACATTTATTTTGATTTACGGCAAGAAGTTATTTGTAGTGCCACAGCAGCCACATAGTTGGGCCACTAATGGTCAGAAAACGAGCAGTTTGTGCGTCGTCAACAAGCAAAAAAGCGAAAAAAGTGCTTTAGTTTAGTTATAAAAAAAAAAAAAAAACAACTAAAATATGTAACAAAAAAGCTCTTTACTCGATTATTTTAGCAACCGCAAAACTGTCAGGCCGCAATTCAATGAGACACTACTCAGACTATTTCCTTGCCATAATTTAGTGCCATTTTGCTTTCATTTTACAAACTAAAACAAATTTTTGCAAAAATTGTGTAGCTGTTGTTACGCCACAAAGTGTGCTTCATACACTGCCAGCAGACCAAAGCTACTTCTACCTCGAATACTTCTGCTCTCTAACTCTCAGTTCGCCTGCTTCGTGCTTCCGTTTTGCAAAACTTTGATGTGCATTCAATCCGCTTTCACTCCGCACACATACACACACATATTTCCGACTATTTGTTTGCAAATTTTTAATAATTCACGACTATCCCTTTCCTGCCGCACACATACACACTGCTCGCCCATTCTCTAACGCCGGCAAAGCATTTCTTTTTCAATACCAAACTTTGCTCGATTTTCGAGAGTTTTATTTACATTGTGCTGCCCACTTTTTAACGAGTTTCCAAATAACGGTAGTATTTTGTTTCTACTATTAAATTTTCATAAACACAAAACCTTTTCGCTTTTGTTTTTGTTTTCAGTTAGTTGAAGTGCTGCTCTTGAAAATTCCATATGCATTAAGTGCCGACCGCCTGTCAAATACACTAAACTATTTTCATTCCTCTTTGCTCATATTTGTTTGCTGACTGACAGCATGAAGAGTGGCGGTTCACTGCAAGTCGAAAGTTGTACAAAAATTTCTGTGATTTCAGCATTTAAAAGTGGATTTAAAGCAAAATATTTACTGCGCTTCAGCTGTTGAGAGCATCATAAAGGGTGATTTTTTAAGAGCTTGATAACTTTTTAAAAAAAAAAAACGCATAAAATTTGCAAAATCTCATCGGTTCTTTATTTGAAACGTTAGATTGGTTCATGACATTTACTTTTTGAAGATAATTTCATTTAAATGTTGACCGCGGCTGCGTCTTAGGTGGTCCATTCGGAAAGTCCAATTTTGGGCAACTTTTTCGAGCATTTCGGCCGGAATAGCCCGAATTTCTTCGGAAATGTTGTCTTCCAAAGCTGGAATAGTTGCTGGCTTATTTCTGTAGACTTTAGACTTGACGTAGCCCCACAAAAAATAGTCTAAAGGCGTTAAATCGCATGATCTTGGTGGCCAACTTACGGGTCCATTTCTTGAGATGAATTGTTGTCCGAAGTTTTCCCTCAAAATGGCCATAGAATCGCGAGCTGTGTGGCATGTAGCGCCATCTTGTTGAAACCACATGTCAACCAAGTTCAGTTCTTCCATTTTTGGCAACAAAAAGTTTGTTAGCATCGAACGATAGCGATCGCCATTCACCGTAACGTTGCGTCCAACAGCATCTTTGAAAAAATACGGTCCAATGATTCCACCAGCGTACAAACCACACCAAACAGTGCATTTTTCGGGATGCATGGGCAGTTCTTGAACGGCTTCTGGTTGCTCTTCACCCCAAATGCGGCAATTTTGCTTATTTACGTAGCCATTCAACCAGAAATGAGCCTCATCGCTCATCGGACACGGACGCGAAACACATTTCGAACCGAACACTGATTTTGGTAATAAAATTCAATGATTTGCAAGCGTTGCTCGTTAGTAAGTCTATTCATGATGAAATGTCAAAGCATACTGAGCATCTTTCTCTTTGACACCATGTCTGACATCCCACGTGATCTGTCAAATACTACAGCATGAAAATCCTAACCTCAAAAAAATCACCCGTTATATGGAGGGCATTTGTACCAAAATTCTATATATTCAATGAATATTTTTAGACAAATGCTTTCTTAAACAGAAAATGGAAATCAACAAAGGCACCTCTGACATTTCATGGCTCGCATTAGTAAGTTAGATTAGGTTATACTGGTTGGCTGTCACGCCATTCATATGACCTAGAGTCTGTTGGCAGCCAAACGGTCCTTAGAGTTCTGTTTAATTTGAGGAGAAGCGTTCGTCGTATAGGATGAAGGCTTTTTGCGAACATTAAGATCGTCTTGATATCTAAGTTTGATACTTCATTTGGTCCTTTGAACGGCTAAATTCCTAGATATTTAAGACGGGTTCTGGTTGGAGGCAAAGGAGCTGTTACAGCGTCTTTCTTATGCTTATTTCTACGTCACTACACTTTCTGCATGTATCGTCATTACTTATGCTTATCTGGCTCGCATGTGATGCCAGTAAGTTGTGACCAGCCATTAAACCAACAGCCGTTTCCTACTCTTGTTGAGGCTGTGTTAGTAAAAAGCATGCAAGTTTCCTACGAGGCTCTTGCACATGAGCTTGGCGATCCTGCATACATTTAAGGCATTCCATCACGTCCTGATCGGCCTGACAGACTTTTCGGAAATTCCATTGTATGTCTGTTTTAGTAACTTCGGTATTTCCTGTACTTGTTCGGTAACCAGAGATACATCACTTTTGGCAATCTCATCAGCTGTTTCGTTTCCTAGAATTTTTTTGTGGTCCGGAACCCATTTTCAGGCAGGCGGTTACATCCACTGGCTTCCTGCTTCTATGGACATTCTCTTAGGTAATACGTTGAATTATTATTGCCTTGATTTCCGCCTGACTATCGACGAATATATTTATCCTTCTTATGTTCTTTCTTGCATTGTTAGATTTTTCCATCGCTTTCCTAGCTGTAAAGTTTGGAAGATACCGGAAACTTGATCCAGTAGTATTCCGCCTAAGCTCCAGCTCCGAGCAGTAGATTCCGGTTTCAACTCCATTAGGATTAGCCATTTTTGTACCGTCTGTGTAGAGATTATATGTTATGCTGCTGAGTTGCACGCTCCGTCGACTTTCACTCTCTTTTAGTATGATCTGGAATCTTCTCTCCTAAGACCTGCAGCCTTCTCTCCTAAATAAAGAGGGTATGTGGTCGAATTTGTCCACCTGCCTCAGCAACTTTCATTGGAAAAGTAAAAATAAATTTTTTTGTGAACCAAACTTGATCTGCTTTGGCATATACTAGAGTTTGCTTTAACTTCGCTCTATTTCACTTAAACATTTATGTAATTCTCACCAAGTTTATGCAAACCAAAAATTGTTCGTCTTTCGAAAACAATTTCCTTAGATATGCACTTATTAATTACTATTCACAAATTATCTCAAAAAGTGTCAAGTGACAAAACTGTTACCTCAAACACAAACTTCCTCACACTTCCATTCCGTTATTATACCATTATTTATTTCTTCTTCCGTAGTTTTTATACAAATATTTGTTTCTTAAATTATTTTACACTTAATCTTTCCCAGCACGGCACTGTCCCAACTTCTTCAGCAGTCCATATAATCTTTTTAATTTTTACTCAACCGAAGAGTGGCTCCTGCTGTAGCTGCCTCGCAAGCTTTTTGACCTTTTTGTGTTACATTAATTTACCTTTGCAATTGTTACTTAATTTGACAAGAAAACTACCTTTTACTTTGCATACAATCCACCATTTCATTATCGTCTTTCATTCCTGTGCCTTTCATTCGCCTTTTTCGCTTTTTTGGCTCTACACATGTCCACCCACACTTAATCAGTTCGTTGCATAGTCGGCTGCCGCAGTCAGTACTTAACTACTTACTTTGCAACTTTTCACAAAGTTTGCGAAAAACTTTTGCATTAAATGTAAATGTGTGTCCGAAATCACAATAAGTGTGCATCCGTTTTTGCTATCATCGCTGGTAGGGGCTTTAAAGTTTTCTTATGGAGTTCTCGTTGAATTTTGGGTTTAAAGTTGATTGCTGGATTTTTTGTTGCCTAAGGGGTTGAGAATGTGGATATAAAACTTAAGTTTTTGCTAAGAATTCATCAGTTCTTGAGAAGGAAATCAACTGTGAATTTTTGGCGCTACCCAAAAAGCAAGAGCTCACGACGTTTCCAAGCTAAATAAAATTAAATGTAGCTAACTTTGAAGGGTTGTTTTCTTTTTCGAAAGCAAATTTTAGAAAATTCACCTGGAAATAAAGCACAGTTATTAGAAAAAGTGATCCATTTCGAAGCACAGCAACTTCAAATTTAATGTGGCATCTTTATTATCATTCAAAAGAACATTCTTTGACATTTTTTTGAAGATTATCTCTTTCAAATGTTGGCCTTGGCTACGTCTCATGATCCATCCGTTTAGTCGATGACTCGTTCGAGCATTTCGACTGATAACTGGCGTTTGACAGGTGTGATGTTTTGCTCCAAGGCCTGAATCGAAGCGGGATTATCCGCATAGACTTTAAACTGTACATGTCCCACAGGAAAACATCTAGCGATGTGATATCACACGGTGTTGGTGGTCATTAGATGGCCCAAACCCTCATTGAAATGTTCTATCAATAGATCCATAGATTGATGGGATGTGTGTGAAGTGGCGCCGTTTTGTTGAAACCAAATGTCGTCGAGATCAACAGCTGCAGTTTCAGACTTCAAATGGCGCGATAACGGTTGCCATTGACGGTTAGGTTCTCAACGGCATCACTTTTGAAAAAATATGGACCGATGAATCCACCGGCTCACAAACCACACCAAACCGTTGTTTTTCCTGGATGAAATGATAGCTCTTGAAACTCTTCAGAATACTCTTCGTCTCAAGTGCGGTAATTTTGCTGATTTACTTACGCATTGAGCCAGAAATAGAGCTCATCGCTGAACAAAATTTATCTAGAAAACATCGGAACTTTTTAAGAGCCCGTAGAGAAGGTCGAGCGGCTTCAGTTCTTCCATAAGTTGTATTTTGTACGATTTCAATTCAAAAGCTCGACGTAAAATGTGCCAAGTCGTTCGATACGTCAATCCGAGTTGATGCGAACGCCGCCGAATCGAATCGCCACGGTCTTCGTGTACACTTTCAGCCACTGTTGCTGTATTTTCTTCACAAGGACAGTCATAAAACAGTCATTTCTTCCATAAATATGGTAATTATGCCTAGATCGATTTCAGCGCCACCTAGTGAGTGCTTTGATAAGTTATATTTATCAAAAATTTATAAAACCTTCAAACTGATTTTTTTATGTTTGCCAGTAAATAATACCAATTAATTTAGTTATCGTTTTTATTATCTACATAATAACACATTTTTATCTATGTAACTTGTTGCTGTCGTACCTTGCTTTCCCATATCTTATGCTCCCATCTCAATTTGAGAAATTCGCCTTAGTTCTAAGAAGAAAAAAACCTTCACACATCATATCATTACAAAATTCCCCTCCGCACTTTATCTCGAAATTACCAAATGTACTTAAAAGTATTAAAAATGAACAAAACTCGCCTGTCATTTGACTAAATGCTATTCAAAACAACGTTTCGCCCAATTAGGGTACTCGAATGTCCAGTCAGCGCGACACGTACAAATGGTTATTCAAGGACATTTCCTTCGCCTCAGGTAGTTAGGCGGTTTTTTCTTCAAGTCTTGCGGAGTTTGCAGTCTTAAATAAAAATAATTACGGTTTCCTGAAGTTTACTGACAAGGAAATATCCTTAATTGCGCGCTTAGTAGCGGGGTTCGTGGTAGCGGCGCTACTACCCCAAGGGCGATTTCACGCGTTTCCCTGCGTTCACGAATACCCCCGTAGGATGGGCTTGGGAACGCGGCATTAAAGAACTCACGTAAAAAAATATTAAAGTAAACAGAAATTAGGGACGACGTGCGAATGCGCGCACTCACAAGCGCACACGGACTCCCGAGAAGGGTACCCACTGCACACGCTCTCTATGCGCGAAATAAGTATTCATAAAGACAGCTTAGTATTGGGCAAACCGTAAATGCCTACAAGTAGCCAAGAAACTTGCGGCCCGCCGCACAGCAAAGCTGCCGCCTGTGAGTGCGCGTATGTGTAGCCAGCAGCCGCTGCCACTCGAAACTGCCGCTGTAAAAGTCACTTTGTACGAACTGGTATTTATTTATTGTCCCATTGTGGTCGTAACAAAAGTGAAAAGCGGTAGCGTGAGAATTCTTCGATACTGGGCTTTTTCAGCTGTAGGTCCTCTGGCTGGCGTGCTGTGGAGCCATACATAACGCGCATGCAGCACACAGGAAAACAAAGTATTTATAGAAAGCGCCGACCTACACACACACATACATATATATGTATGTATATGGATTTGCGAAAAGCGGCGCTTGCGACATTGAGAGGTGAGAAAATAAAAATAAGTATTTACGCGAAAAGAACACACCCTCAAAAAGTCGGCAGGCTGTCAGCGGTAAGACCGCGCGAGTGGTCGCCTGAGTTGGTATACCACCATGAAGCGAACACACACACACACACACACGCGCAAAGCGAAAAGCCTATGCGCACACAGCAGCGCGCGGAATCCCGCTGTTAGTTATTTGTGGCAGCAAAAATTGAAGCGCCGAACGCGCTCTATTGCTGCAAAGCCGCGCTGAGAAATATGTCTGCATTGCGAGCGATTACTGATTTTTGCACCTGCGCAGATGAAACGCGTAACTGGCGCTCTCACGCTTTGGTATAACTCGGTAGCGCGCATGGAGCGCCAGCATGCCTGCTGCAAAAAGGATATTAACTACTCAAGAGATAAAGAGAGAGAGAGAGTGAAAATAGTGAGCGTTTGCAGTTCTAGCGCAGTTGAGCGTGAGTCCTTAATGTAAAATTTGATTTTCTGGCAGAATTTTGTGTGTTTGCAGCGCGCGCGCTCACGGCCGCTAACTGCTTCGTCTGCTCATCCTGCAAATATTATTTTTTTTGTGTTATTTTATCTGTTGTTTGTTTTGTATACACATTTTGTTGCGCTCTTCACTTCCTATATACTTTGTGGCAGGCAAAATACTGGGAAATTTTCTATGCTTGTGGCCTGCTTCGCTCTTTTATTCAGTCGCCTTAGGTCTTCTTACAACCTTTGCCAAGAATTTTGCTTTGAGTTTTATTTTTTTCGGGATTTTATGAGTTAGATACATAGCTCGTGGAAAAAAGGATAGGTAATGTACAGCAATTTCTATACATACATATATGTATGACTTAGTATATTGGTTAGTGATTTTAAATAATGATGCATTTTTGGTAATTTAACGACGACTTTAAGCCAAAAATGTGTATTGAAACGCTGCATTTGAGAGCTATAGGTAGTTGAGTTGGCTGTAAAGCAGAGCCTTGAGCATTACTCTGTTTTCCTGATGTGAAATAAAGCCTTTCAGATTTCAATTTTTTGAACTCGGTAGCTTATAATTATGGATAAGAGATCGAAGGGGGGGTAGAATTGCTCCTCTCATAAAGATCTGAGAAAAATCCAAATCTTCAGGTCCTATTCATACCAAATTCAATAAGAAAAAGTCAAATTGAAGCCTACTTAGAGGCGTTCAAATGTCTATATGTATATTACTATACAAAAGGATACGAAGAGTATAACTAACACATCTCGGTCTTTAGGATAACAGACCTTCATTAGTTTGGCTTCTTCTTAGCACTATGTGCTCCCCTTTCAATAATCATATGCTCCAGCCTTTATTCTTACAAGAATTCTCAAATGATTTTCGCCACTTCAAAGATCAATACCACCAAATAACTAATCTAATATCTAAGTATCTGCATATCTTCGCTTTACTGCCCATTTATGCCGCCCGCCAAGAGCTTGCCTAAACCGCCCATAAGCGCTGCGTCATAAAATTATGAAATACTATTGGCTCCTAAGGCATGCAAACAACTCAAGCACGTGAGTCCATCAAAGCTTGCTTATTACTTCATAGACAACACAGCCACCCACTCGCCAAAAGACGAACTTGGCACACACACACACAGAGACAAAAACTGTCAACCGAAAATGTATGTAAGCGAAATTTAAGAAATTCCTAAAATATCATAAAATCCGCGCGCCCCAAAGTACTTCATAACTCATTATGCCAACTGATATGAATCTTAACATACCAATTCACATTTTCCCACTCAACGACCGAGCCACCCGCTGGGCGTTCCACAAGTTCAACATGCATACATTCGTATATATGTATGCGCAGCCGAACGCACTTCGTTGAGCCAACGATGTCGCGAGCTTCACCCCTTGCGCATACTGCCTGTTTGCCCTAATGTTACCTCATAAAGTTACGCATTTTTTTTTGCTCACTTCCTTGTTATTGTTATTGTTGTTTTCGTTACAAACTAACACATCCCTCTCCCGTGCAAACAGGCCCAGAGCCGTACGTTTTGTTCGCTCCCCTTTTTTGATGTTATTGAACTGAACTTGACATTTTGCACTCGCACGAACAATAACATACGAGCATACATATACACGAACTCACACGCATAGTACATATGTATGTATATGCACGGCCGTGCACACGAACCCGCCTTCGTGCGAAGCATACAAAAGTCCGAACGAAAAGAAAGTATACGAACATTGAACCGTCTAACGACAAAATGACTGGCAGCCAGACGGACAAAACAACAATTGGTCGGACAGATGGACTAAGGGACGAGCCGACCCCATTCGGCTCAACGGCTGCACACGATGGCATGCATGCAGACAGAGTACATTAGCAGACTGGGCGCTTGTGTGGGCCAAGCGAAGAGAAGTGGAGCAACGAGTCCAATGTAGGCAAATCAAATAAAAGAACCAAATGAAATGCGACGAACAAACAAGTGCTAACCAACAGACCCGAACGACCCGACGGACCCGACCCGACCCAACGCACCGAGTGCCTATTGTAACAAACAGATGCGGCAGTGCTTCCGAACTCACCGCCAGCTAATCATTATCGTTCAGTGGTCGACTATACCGCTACTCCTGCGGACAGCATAGTCACCGCTTGTGCGCCGAATGCGGCGGATCCGGAAGCCGTCACTGCACCTACATACCTCACTTGCCACTCAACGAGCGCCAACCGGTGATACGGCAAACGGTAAACAACATATTAAATTTACTGTTGCAAAGCGTTCGGCTCGTACTCGGTAAGTGTCCGTGAGTAGCTAAAACTCGTAAAATTATATGAATGTTTTTGCGAAGCATGTAGCATTTCGGCGCGACTGCGGTTATTTTTAGTGCTTACTCTACGCAAAGTTGCACAAAGCCCCAACCGCGCGCTCTCTCTCAGCCTCTCGCAATGCCGCCATCAAACAGCTTCAAACACACGCGTTTCGGCACTTCGTGATCGTCATCCTCGTGCATACCATACAATATGTCTGTCTGTCGTGTTCAGTGTGCGGTTTCTGCGGTACGCACGCAATGCATAGAACGGCTCCACTTTTTATTTTCTTCCAAATTAAATTCCATTCAGTTTGTTTTTGTAATTAAATTAAATCTGCACTGAAATTGGCGTTGGGTAAAACTTGGAAAAGTGCGTGTACGAAGGTGAAAGTGGCGAAAAAGTTTTTAATGAGATTAAATTGTGAAGCTGAAGCTGAGCAGAGCTAACCGAGAGTATAACTTTCTGATTACAGCGAGTTGCTTTAACTATGTTAGGTTATGTCGGCATGGCATGACATACATAGACATACTGGTTCTTAATAAAGCCAGATGGAAGTTCTGTTTATTTGAAGTGAAATTTTCGTCATACAGGACGTCAACGCTTTTTGCGAACTTTAAGGCCGACTTGATGTCTGAGTTTGATACTTCGTTTAGTCCTTTGAACTGCGAAGTTCCGAGATATTTAACACGAGTTCTAGATACTGCTGGAACAAGGCTTAGTAGGTTTTCCAGCGTCCTTTTCATGTCTACTTCTCGGTACTTTCTGCGTGTATCGTCGTTACTTCTGTTTCTCCGGCTCGCCTGTGATGCCTTTAAAGAGGCCAACAACCGTTCGGCAGTCCCTTCGAGACTATGTGAGTAATACGCATACCAGTTTCCTTACGGGTCTCTTACATTTGATCCTGGCGGTCCTGCATGTATGTACTTAAGGCATTCCATCGAGCCCTGATCCGCTTGTCACCCTTTCGGAAATTTCATTGTATGTTTTTTTAGTGTCTTCGATATTTCTAATTTGGTAACCAGTTGGATGGCACTTTGGCAATCTCATCAGCTTTTTCGTTTCCTGGTATTCCTCTGTGTACTGTTGCTTCTTCTAAGAACATTCTTTGACATAATACGATGTAGAATTATTACTTTGATTTCCGCCTGGCTTGCTGTTTCCTCGTTATTACCTATCTCCGCCAATTTTTCTGACTACACAGACTTTCGCCCTGGTGATACTGTAGTTTTCCGCCTGAGATCCAACTCCGAGCAATAGATTCCAGCTCGCACTGTACTAGAAATATTTGAACCGTCTGTAAAGATGTTGTAAGCTCCGCTGGTGAATCGCATGCTCCTGCATCATCCACCCACTTCTAGTATGACCTGGAGCCTTCTCACCCAAATAGAGGGTGTCCTGCTCCCTGTTTATTGAGCTATGCCCGATGATTCTTGTAGAGTATTCACCGAACGCCGCCAATATTGTAGCTAATTTTAATGCATAGCTTTCCACTCCAATGTCGATTGGTAGTAGGTTGATTAGTCTTATACAGAGAATAGCGAGTCGCTGATTCCCAATAGCATATTCTAGTAATTAATCAGGATTATTTATAAGTAATCATAAGGAAACTTTAGGACGGCATTTCAAGCTCCTTGCGTACAGCCGCAACCGAAACCATTGGTTTTGGAAAATGCAAAAGAACAGCTGATACGATGAGAAGGTCCGTATCGCAGCGGAGAGAAACAGACTGCCTACCTCGCAACGTTTCAATCGACCACAACACTTGCGGGATGGGAATCTCTAGAATATATTATGCGACTATGAAGAGGTTAAAATTTCAGAGAACTGTTACAAATCGATTCTATTAATGCTTAGACGATAACTTTTCGAAGAACGCTTAGCAAAGGAGGTCTAACTTGACTTTGTCCGATCTGGATTCATCCAGTAAAACTTAATATCGTACCGGATGCCAGCTTCATTTGTTGGTTGCGAAGAAGATGAGGAAAGATTCATCTCAATACTTCCTCCTCTTATATCCTACGCTTACCAGATCAAGCCAAAAATACTTTGGATCTCATATTTTTTGACAAGTGGGTGAAATAGTGAATATAATGTTTAAAGTTTAGCGAGATTTTGCTGGTAGCTGATGTAAAGCTACAGGTTTTTTGCGTATGGTTTCACAAGGTACTATACTTATTAGTCTAATAATGATTTACCGTTGAAGTGATCATCCATTTTAACTAACCTAATCTAATCTTCAGTAAAGTCATACCAACCGACCGTTCCTGGTGAGGATTCGGCTAATTTGCTCTAATATCTAGGAGACTTAGCATTTCGGCTCCCTTGACATTCTCTAAAAAAATCTAAGGGTCACCTTTAAACGGTTTGCTAACATAACGGCTTTCTTTGTTTATCTCCAAGTACATGAGAGTCCCCTTCAAATAGTTTTATTAACTTCTGATTGTTATTTTGGCTTTGACTCCTGGAGCTACGACGCAGTTTGTTCATAGTCTATTAAACTCCTAGAATTTTCAGTTAAAATGTATTCAATGTCACGGTCTTGTCGAGGGATGACGACTCCTAATGTTTCCCAAACCGCGCCGACCTTCAAACACATAAATTTTATTTAACCACTTTAATATTAATGATTTTTACCAAAATTCAAATATTAATATCCGTGTGAATAAACCTCGGCGGCCTCAGGTAATACCGCTATAAGTTAAATGACAAATGGCTACGTTATTAACTGACAGTTGCATGACATTTCAATAATTTGACATGTGTTTAACCTTAAACGGTGTAGGTAGCACTCACACACACACACAAACACACGCAAACAAACTGGTATGCATGTAAGCGATAAGGAATACAGCATAAGTGAGATAAACGCTGGCCGGACAAAAAACAGTAATAAACGAATGCGCTTCCCAACACGAGCAACAACAAAAGCGGCACAATTTACACCGTTCAACAGAAAGCGAGCGTGAGCTGAGCGGCGCGGCGCGGTGTGGTTGGGGTGCGGCAAGCGAAAAACCGGAATCACCGCAGATGTTATCGTGACGCCCAGGCTTAAAAGCTAAATTATGAAACACGCGTCGACTGCGCCGCCGACTTGGTCAGTTGCACTACGCGCAGCGCAGCCGGTTTGACGAAAAGCGAAACCAGAAATTCTACTCATAGAACTGCAATGTGTGCAGGCGCGCATAGCGGCGCAAGTGAGCGAGCGCCGCGCAACCCCCTGCCGAGTGCGCGCAACTGCAGCGCTGGCCAGGCAGAGTGTGGTCAGTGTGCGGCGCGGCGCGTAGGCCGCCGGGCATTGTGTCGGTCAGTGGTAGTGATGGTGGTGGTGGCCAAACGGGTTTGCTGCTTAGTTTCTTTTTGGGTTGTGGAAAACCAGTTTGCCTCTTTGATTATTATTACTTTTTTTCGTTGAGTTTTTGAAATATTTGTTGCTTTGTTGTTGTGCGTTTAGAATTGCAACTCATTGCATTTCGTAATTATGTGCCGTTGGACGCAGGCATGCACGTGTGTGCGCAGAGCAACAGCGAGATGAAAGGGTTACAAGGAAGTCTGCAAGTGTCCCCCTCTCACAGCAATTGTTGTTGTTGCCTTTCGTATTTTATACTCCATGGAATTGACAATGGCGCGGCGTGACATTTCACAAAAATTCAAAAATTGCTTAATGCCTTGTCTACAAAGCTGTATGTCTGTGTGTGTGTTTGGGGTAAAAATGTAAAAAATGTAAATATGAAAACCCGAAAATAAACAGAAGGCAACAATTGATTATGGGATTAAGGGTGCATACACAAATATTACATAAAAACCGTATGCAATAACATAACCTAAAAGCCAGAACAAAGCTTGGCACTCACTCTCTTCGTTCCTGGCTGCTGGCTATGCGTCCACTCAGCTCGCTTAGCATTAACAGTTATGAATGCATTACTTTATCATTTGAAAATCCTGTTGCTTCTGTGCTGAAGACAAAGCTGCTGCTACTTACCGAGCGCCAAGTTTCTCAGGAAACAATATTAAAAAGTTTTTAAAGTGAATTTAGACGCTTTTCACTAACTGACTGACTGTCACGCGGTCGCCCATTAAGTAAACAAACAAATACACGCATTTACGTGCAACCCTGCGGCTACCAACTGCTCTCCTACCCCATTCTATGCGTTGCTCTCACCCACACCGCAGTGCGTTTGTGAGTTGAGAGTGAGGGTGCGCTGGGACTTAAAGCGAAAAATGGACTTACGCTCATTTAGCGACACCCTCGCCAACGATCCAGGAAAAATTTCCCTCACGGCAGCAGCTTATTTCGATGAAATGAAGTTATTACGACAGTGGCGTGGTAGTAAATTGCTTGGAGGGGGATGTTTAGTAGTGTTTGCTTTCAAATTGTTGCATAATATGAATAGTCGAAAAAGTATACGAAAAAACTAGATGTCGTTGAAATTTGTGAAGTTTCCGGAGACGATGCTGTATCAGTTCGTGTAGCACAACAATTGTTCGCTCGCTTCCATTCAGGAAATTTCGAAGTGAAAGATGCAGCTCGTTCTGGTCGACCTATCGTTGAAAAAGTCGCTGAAATTATGGAAAAGATTGATCAAAACCATCACATAAGCAGCCATGACATCGCTAAGGAACTTAACTTTCATCGCCAAACGATTTTGAGCCATTTAAAAAAGGCTGGCTAAAAAAAGAAGCTCGTTGTTTGGGTACCACATGAATTGCCTGTGAAAAATGTAATCTGCGGTTCTTTGCTGAAACGAAATCAAATCGAACCGTTTCTGATGCGAATGGTAACAGGAGACGAAAATTGGATCAGATACGACAATAATGCACGAAAAAGATCATAGTCCAAGCGTGTTGGAGCTCAACAAATGGTCGCAAATCCAGGATTGACATCTCGAAAGGTTATGCTGAGTGTTTGATGGGATTGAAGAAGAAGAATCATCCACTCTGAGCTGCTCCAGCCTGGTCGAACGATTGATTTTGCATTTTACTGTCAACAGCAGATAAGGTTGAAGCAAGCAATCAAAAAAACGGGCAGTACAGGTCAACAGAAAGGGCTTCGTCTTCCAGCAGGACAACGCGAGACCACACACATCTTTGATGACTCGACAAAAACCAGGAAAGCTTGACTTACCAGCTGATAGCGACCCTTTCCAGCTGTTTGTAACCCTCACAGCGAAAGTCTTACCATAACTACGCACATTATTCGCCTTGCCACGCCTCCTTTCCTGCCATAATTTTACATGCAAAGCTTCGCTTCAACTTTTCCCACCATTTATCCTGCATTTTTATTTAACATTCTCTTTCCTACTTAAGAAATATACATAATACATATTAAATACAATTATAACCTGACATTTAATACGCGTTCTCTGGTTCTTTGGCAAGGGCGCGTGGCACTAGTAGCACTTTTCTCTCCCCCCAACCCTCTGTGCGCACGTACTTGCCGTGCGCCAAATCCCGCCTGTAAACTCCACCCTCACTCGTGCTGCACTCACTCACTCACTCACTTACTTACTAATGGATCAGCCATTGTCGCCGGAAGTTACAGGCTAATATTTGGATTCGCATTAGCCCATCAGTGCGGCACTTGGCTTGCTTTGTTATGCATTCTTTTTAATATTTCACCACCTCTGTTTTTTATTCATTTTTTTTTTGGCGTTTTTTTCTCATGTCTTACGTGCTGGCAATCTCATTCACTTCAGTTTATGAATATTTACATTTTTATTTGCCTTACACAAGTCGTCGCGGCTTGTAATTTAAAACTTGATTAAGGCAACACTGTGTTTTTTTTTACCGTTTGCCGTTTAACCAACCCCCGTTTACGCTAACCTATTTAGAGTTACCCACCACTCTCGTGTTAAAATGTGTTGAGTTGTATGTGGCACTGACGTTCGGTAGCGGTACGAACTTAACCATATGCGATATTTGTCGGTCAAAGATAGCTTTGTGATTTTTTTTGCAAAATTTTTAATGAGTTTAAATTATAAGGTACTAATTAAGCATTTGCTTGTAAAGAAGGTGAAGGCTTGACACATGTTCAAAATTCGAAATAAACATAATTTTATGCAAATATGTTTGTTTTGGCTATTCCAAATAAATACATATGTACATACAAGTAGGTATGATATTTTTTTAACAAGAACATGGACTATTAAGCAAGCAAGAACGTTAATTTAGGCTGCATCGAAGCTTAATGTAGTTCACAAGCGCATGCTTATAGCAAGTATATAACGGGGTTTTCAATAAGCGGTCTACAAAATTTTTTTTTTAGATAAAACAAAAATACATTCGTTGCCATTATGAATGAAACTCGATTTCTTTTGCATGGCCATCAGGAGCTCGCTTGCAGAAGTCCAGACTTTGAACCCAATTTTCGACGGTTTTTAAGCATAAGACGGCCAATCCTGCAGCATTTTCACTTTCGATATTCGTACGAAGTTCATCTATCGTCGCTGGCTTGTTGGTATAGACCATAGACTTGACGTAGCCCCACAGGAAATAGTCTAACGGAGTCAAAACGTACAACCGAGGCGACGAATTGACTGAGCCATTTCGTAAGACACTAACACGTTCAACAAATTTGGTTTCCAATAAATAGTTTCTGACATTCGCTGTGTGGCTTGTGGCGTCCAAGCCCAACCATCCGATTCGAGCCAAAAATATTTGGTTAAGATTCGGTTGAGATTCCCATTCACAGTAACGTGCCGGTGTTGATCATCAAGGAAGAAGTACGGTCCAATGACACCGCCGGCCTATAAACCGCACCAGACCGTATTTTTTTCGGTATGCAATGATGACACATGGGGTACTCTTACTTGTCGATTGCTGCCTGACGCAAATTTTGCTTTTTGACGAAGCCATTCGGCCAGAAATGAGCCTCATCGCTGAAGACGATTTTTCGATGAAAATCCGGATCATTTTCAAGTTATTGCTCAGCCCAGTTCACGAACGTACGGCGATTCTGGTGATCAAGTGGCTTCAGTTCTTGCGTCAATTTGACCTTGTAAGAAAGTAGGCCAAGATCTTTTGCAAAATTCGCTACAACAACGACACAGAGATGTCCAACGACGTGTGAGAGACTGATTTGGATCTTCTTCAATTGATGCGCTAGCGGCAGCAATGTTCTCGATACTACGGGTATTTCTTTGGCTCACAGGCATGGGACTATTTTATACTGCGCCTGTGTATTTAACTTTTTCCACTAGATGCTCAATTGTTAATCTAACAGCACGAATATGGCGACCAAAAATTGGACGTAGCGCTCTTAAAGTTAAGGCCACTGGCTCTGGAATTTCAGTGGTAAATTTTAATAATTTCGTCTCGTCATTGGATCGTATATCTTTCTATGATGAAGTGGCAAACCTTACTGCAGAGAAATGTCAAAAGAGCGGGAAAAAGATGGCGTCGTTTGCTGTCCATATCGGTCTGCTTTTGGAGCGTCCCTATTTAAAAAACGAAAAACCCGCTCTTTTGCCAAATAAACAAGTTTTCAATGCAAGGACTTGAGTTTGAAAGCTCAAGTTTGATATAGTAGCCCGTTTCTAACAATATGTCCGAGATTACTGGGTTGCCTTGAGAGATAATCTATGCCAAATTTTTAGAAAATAGCTTTTCAAAAAAAAAAAAAAAATTCATACAAGAACTTCATTTTGTTCGATCAGTTTGTTTGACATATTATGTAGTGGTCCGATATCGGCAATTCCGACAAATGTGCAATTTCTTGTGGATAAAAGGGTGTTTGCGGAACTTAGTTCGATATCTCATAAACTGCGGGACTAGTTCGCGCATATAAAGAAGGACGGAGATAACTAAATCCACTCAACTCATTACATTGACCATTTATTTAAGCAAATATATACATAATAATATTTAAATACATAAATGAACTTTTAACTTTTAAATATACATATATACTTTTGGGTTCTCTAACATTTTCTGCTGAGAGTTGCAAACCTCATAGCAAACTTAACATTAAGTGAAATTTCTGTTTCTCTGAAGCATCCTGCATTCTGCTTGCCAATTTGAGTTATCAAACAGCTGATCACTGTAAATACACGTTGGAGTGAATTAAATTTTTTGTGATTATGGAATTCTGCAAATCAAAATTTGATAAGCCTGTGCTATCGCGCTCAACTACAAACCTTTATCGAATTGCTAAATTCGAGTGGCAAACCGCAGATAAGCGTCGCTTGCAAGCCGATTGAAAGATGATGAGCTACAGATTAAGATGACGCGCAGCAAGTGACGTCTGACACGTGGACATTATTGGCACTTAGCTGATGATATATATGAGAAGCAATAAAAAGGAAAAAAATTGCCAACATAAACAAAACAAAGGAATAAAATCGGGGTTAAGAAGTAGTGAAGCGTACGCAAAAGTATAGAAGTGCAAAAAAAACAACAACAAACAAAAACATTTTTTTAAAAAGGCATGGGAAATAAAGCAACGTCCAGCTCGCAGGACAATAGAACGCCAAAATACAATAGCGCCGCCAAAAACAACAAAAGCATTAAAGATAAAAACGAAATGAATGAAGCGGCTTCTCGAAAGCGCACAGGGGTGAGTGGCTTGAGCACGCGCTGCTTTTGCAGAACATACGCGACGCGCTGGCACAAAAGCTTAAATGAGCTACATATATACATATTTGTGTGTGTATATAATTTCACATGCAAATGTAAATTTGTGTGTCTGTGCAGGCAAACAGAAGTCAGGCAATGCCACACAGGGAAGGAAGGTTGCAGTCGAAAAAGCAGCCGTTCTATAATTTTTAATAATAATTAAAGCAACAAATATGCAAAATTAACATAACAATACATGCTAGCAACAGCAACAACAACAATAAGGTTAGCAAAGTGCGCCTACAAACAACAACTGACAGTGACAACTTAAGCGCTTCAAAGTGGCGCACACAAACAAACATACATATTAACATACATACATGTGTACATGTGTTTGTGGCAGATCAGCAGTCAGCCGGCAACTAGCGCACGCGGTGACCAGCATACAACACCCTTAGTGCCTTAGTGGATTTTTTAATGAGTCAAACAATAACAAAAACTATATGAAAGATTGCCACCAACAATTGCCGAGGCGACAAGTTGGTGCTGCCGGCATAGCCTGCCGCTAGAGGATTGCTTAAATGAAAGCGGCATTAAAGTGAGGGAGGCTACAAATACATACATATATACTTGTGTGTGTGTACGTGTGTGTGCTTATTCCCAGCGGGAATTTAATTTGTCGATGCGCGGCGGCGTTGCACACGTGTTGCCATTGCCAATGAGAAAAGCTTTTTACATACATACAGACATATAGTATATACATACATATACATATATATATTCATAAATGAAAACTACGCTGCTGCCGTGAAAGCAAGCGCTCACACACTCTCCCATTGCAACTGATGCACACACATACATATAAATATGCATGTATCTATCGTGCCCCTGTGTCATAAGAACCCCGCGTGTTGTTGCTTTATCTGCAATTTTGTTTCCAATTTTTATTTTTCGCATTTCAACGCTGCTATATTTTTACACTTCACTATACTCCTTTTTTAAATGGGGTTACAAAAGTAATTATAGTCATCAAGTAAAGCAGCAGCACCAACAACAACAACAATAGTAAGCGAAAAAAAACAAATAAATATAAACTGAAGCGTGCCATGTTGCAAGCACAACAATCATGCTGCTATGGGCAGCCGCAGCATCATATGTGCTATGAAAAACAACAACAACAGCAATAAACGGCATCGTAATAATAACTACTGTTATAATGATAATGGTAGGTAGCTATGTAGTTGAGGCAGAAGCAGTCAGTCAGTCCATGTGGCACATTATAATGAAGCAAGCAGGGTGTGCGCGAAATGTCAGCTGATGGAAAGGGTTGCGCACGACCAGTGCCTACTGGAAACATATGCACATAGAGTTGGCTTTAGTTTGCTGCTCAGGGTTGCACTGGATGCTGTGCGCCTTCTAAGCCACCGCGCCACTGCCCTTGTCGTTGTTACTGTTGTTGTTTGTTGTCAACTATTACTAGTTTTTGCAGTCTGTGTCCCTTGTGGCAACGCAGTTTTACTCTGTTTAATTCACGCTTTTTATTCGTAATGAACTTGACGAGAGCCCGCTTTTCCAGTTTTCCCTTAAGCTCCTTACATTACTCGTCGCATTTTAGGGACCTAAAACACTGTGCAAAATTGTTTAGTTGCGCTTTGCAGTTTGATTATTAAATTAACTGATCTGTGCGTAATTAAGGACTGGTTCTGCCGGAAATATAAATCATACCTATGTATCTGCATGTGTGTTTGAAGGTGATGTCCGAAATATTCGAACACACGTCGTACTCTGATATTTTTTTGGTGAAGAGATTAGCGGGCATTTCAATTATTGCAAAATTATTTGACAACACCCGGCTTTTTAGAATTTTCGGCACGCTTAAGGGGTTAGGGGTAGTCAGAATTTTCAAAAAAATATTTTTTTTTATTTTGGCATTTTCGTTAAGTGTACTATCTAAGAAATATTCTCTGAAAATTTCAGGTTGATCCGATAATTAGTTTTTGAGTTATTCGAAAAATAACAAAGAGAGCTCGGCACTAAGCGCTAGTGTGAAACTTTAAACGCGTTTTTCTCAAAACTATGTTTTTTGAATTGGTGAAAACTGTAACTCGAAAACCGCTCAGTAGATTTTAATGAAATTTATACAGCTTTTAAGGATTTTTTGTTTTTCAAAAATTTCGATTTTTTAAGACCAATTAACTTTTGATTTTTTCCCAAAAAATTAGCCCAAAATTCCCTGAAGCCGCCATTTTGTTAATTTTTAAAAAGAACAATCCTTCGATCAGGCCCGAGTTTATCTATTTATAAAACTAATTTTTTTGTCCGATTGATTTAAGATGAATCTCCAAGGACTTATGGTTGTACCTTTTTTTGGAACTGGGTCGACGCAAATAACTATAACTTTGGAAATTATTATTTTTTTTTTGAAATTTTCGTGACTTCAAGTCAACACATTCTATAATAATGCCATATTACAACTTTAGTAAAATAACACGATTTAATAACAAAAAAATACCGAAAATTCTCATTTTTTTCGTGCCTCTGATTATCCCTAACCCCTTAAGTTTCAAAAAATCTAAAAATAACAGCGTCCAGTTTACTCATACAATTCAGGATCTGAGATAATTTTAACACTTTCTCCTCTGTAGCCCGAATTTTGTTATTCTGAGATTAAAATATCTCGATAAAAACACCATTCGAGAACATAGCGATGTGGCTGTGATAGATAATGTCTTAACAAATTTATGGCAAGCTCAGAACACTTCGTCGTGATCCGTATGCAGTTTGTGGTTAAAACCAAGGACCAAAGTTCACAACTGTCCCAGTGAGATCCATTGAGAGAATCAAACCTACTATTTAGGTTAGGTTAGGTTGCGAGGTCTGTTGTGGTACCAAAAAATTCCTCTAAACTGGATCATAAGACCCTTTCAAATAGAAATGGCCAATGCCACTTTCCGCTATGTCTATTGATTTGCCAAAAGTAAGACTACTGAGATGGTTTAGCCTCAGTCATGCACAGGCTGGAGAATGGAGGAGAAAGCGCCTAGATGTTTCCACCTCACGCTCCTCCACACAACTTTGACAGCTAACGTCGGCCAAAATTCTTAGCCTTAACGCATGGATACATTAATCAAATCAAGTAGCTCAGTAGATCTGCTGAGTTATATTCTAGACCAAAAGGATCTCGCAGTCACGTCGGAATAGGTCTTCAATCAGCGAATACTAGGGTTAGCGAACTCCATTGCTTTAGTGGTAGATCACGAGATCGCAATGGAGATCCAACTCGGTACCATTCCATTTTGAGCGGGGCAAGCGTCCCCCTCTGTCTACCTTCTGGCCTCTTCAGTTACCAGCGATTCAGCTGTGACCAGTCGCTAAAGCAGCTTGATACTATTTGTAGTAAAGACATACACTCCTTGACTAGCTTCCACATGAAAGAAGCTGCAATTCGTAGCAATACGTCTACCGCCACCTCTATAGGCGCCAATTCTGGCTGAAAAATATTACAGTGGTCCGTTAACCTTAAATTAAGATGGACAGAGGGCTCTTTACAGAGAACTCTGCTACCATCGTTCCCTCTAAGCTTCGACCATCTATGAAAAAGCTCAGTGCTTCTCTTCTCCAGCGACTTCTCCCCATCCACATACTTATCTCTCGTAGGTATGAGAGCAGGAAAGAAGCCGCCACGAGAAGCCTTTTTTTTAGCTTAACGCTAACGCTAGTCTCGTGTTGAATAAATGTTTTAATTATAAAAGTCTTTCTCTTTTCTTATTTTCATTCTAAAATCTGATTTCCGCCACTTATGTCCTCTAACGAGTTTAGCGCTCGCGCACCCTAAAAGTGAAAAAAATTCACAAATGTGCGAGTGCTCTTTAAATGAG
Source organism: Bactrocera zonata (assembly GCA_037783105.1). Classification (NCBI taxonomy): domain Eukaryota; kingdom Metazoa; phylum Arthropoda; class Insecta; order Diptera; family Tephritidae; genus Bactrocera; species Bactrocera zonata. The sequence continues at coordinate 147,724 of JBAWJQ010006362.1, forward strand.
ATAAGTAAAAAAGTTGGCAGATTAAAGTCTGGGTATCGCACAAATCCCTTGATTGGAAAAGTGCTCTTAAGCAACTAAATAATACATTTATATACGAATTTATAGTCTACAATCACACTGAGTCTATCATTCATCAATTCATTCGAGCAGACATTTCAACCACGCAATGAGATCGTTTTCTCGCTTGCGCTTCGCTACGCACGAAAGGCAATGTATAAGTAGTGAAAACAAAGGCGAAGAGCCACGAGAACTTATCGGACGCAGCATCGCTGCCAATGGCAACACCACATACAAACCCCCGGAAGTGCGTGCGAACCAGCGAAGGCACTCAGCGGGTGAGGTTTGTGTGTGTTTTATGAGGAGGGAGAAATAAGGGCGCCGCTCCGTGCTGAAATGTAGAGGTTATGTGCTACTTTATTGTTATTGCTGTTGATGTACATACATATGTATGTATGTATGCATTTGTTGTTGTATACGCTTGCGGCCTGCTTGTTGCAGTTATTTTATTTGACAATGAGATTGTTTGATTTCCAAAAATGTAGGATATTTCCCCGACTTTTAGCGTCGTTAACAAGCTGTGATTTCATTAAGGCATGCCTTTGCCTCAAATTAAAAATACTCGACATGTCAGCTGAGCGCGGTGTGGTGGGGCAAATGGCAAATAGCAGTGCCGAATGTTACACGCTCGTCAAACAGTCACTCATTCAATTAGTCACCCAATCAGTTGAGCACCCTTTCTCTCAGCTGAGTGAATGTGCCGAGCAGGGTTGCAATTCTGCACAACTTCGCACACACTCACACCTTCAGAAATTTCAGAAATTGCACATACTGCACGAGAGTCTTCATCAGTGCCGTGCATTATCGCTGCAGGTCAATCTCGAGACGACGGTGTTTACTGCATTTATCCGAATATCAAATAAGCGCACCCGCTCCACTCAGACGCTAAGCAACTCTTTCCAACAGGCGCTCGTAGTCTTCAGCGTTTAGGCGCTACCTCGTTCTCCTGGGCTCGTTCGTACACATATAGCTGCTGGCTCGGCATTTGTAATCAATTTCATTTGAATGTAAAATTTGCATTCGCTTTGTAATCCCCGGAGAGATTTTCAGCTGTTGTCTCGTCTTCCTGCATTGTTGTTCCTGCCCGGCCACTTTACTTACAGTCAGTCGCTCTTCCACTGAATGAATGCATGCAAATCGCAGTCTTCACAAAATGCAAATTTTTGCAGAAAGCCAAGTGCGTAAGTGCCATGAATGGATGGACGTCAGTTTTGACGTTCGCCATTGAAAGGGTGAAGGAAGTGGAGTGTTTTGAATAAGCGCAGTTGGTAGAAAGGCCGTGTGGTGGAATCGGTGATTGTGAGTCGGTAAAATATGCATAGCTATCAGACGGTTTAAGCTGTGCTTATTCTTCACTTCACTTGACATTCACAAGTGTATCGATTAACATTGATTGTTTTGGTGTCGCGTTTGCACTCTGCCACTCGCTGGTGTTGTACAAGGACGAATGCTTCGTGTTCTGTTTTTTGCTTTATCTGTACGATTCCATGAATGTTTCATAAGCTTCTAGTGGTCATACAAAATTTACTAATATATTTAAGGAGTATTTGGATACCAAAAGATTCACTTGGAAGACGCAAGAAATAATGATCAAGGTGTTGTAGTTGTTTCTGTTGTAACAGTTATCTAATCCACACCTGGCTGGTAAGGTTTGGGCTGGTTGTCCACGAAATCATCAAACGGTAGGGCCAGCAAACGTGCTGTTTCGACGGGATCGGACCATAGGGATAAAGGTGTTACATAAGTGAGGTTTGGAAGACCTCGGAGAGAAGATTGTTAGATGAGTGGAGTTTTCTGTGCATGCAAGGAGGTGGTTAGAGTCTGGCGGGGACTCGTTACATGCTGGATATATATTTGGTATGTCAGTGTCAATGCTGGATAAGAAAGGGTTTAACCTGCTACAGCATCCAGAACGTAGTAGCGAAGGAATCACTCAAGACTCTTATGACAACGCGAACTCTTCGTCTGCAATAGATAGTGCTCTGACTCCAAGTACGTCATACACTTAGAGGGAGTCGGTGATAGTCTTAATAGCGCTACTGTGAATAACGGTCTGTGCGCGTCTGCAGTAGGTAGCGTCAGACGACTTCTGCGGATCGTTCGCTGTCGTCGAAGTAATCAAGAGAGACAGGTATATGACGTCAATGACAACCTGGCTGACCCCTATCATCCTAATGGGGACTAGGTACCCGTTATAACAACATCAACGTAATCAAGGAAGGATTTTTTGATGTTCCTAGGAGGAGGCACAGCTTCAAGCAGATGACTGCATAAATGATCTCTGCGAAAACATACCAACCGGAATTTTTTGAAAAGAAGCTCGTTATGGCGTTCCTTAACCGAAAGCATACGGTCCTCGTAGTGTAAGTGTTCAACCGGAGACATTCGGAGTGCAGAAGAACCGCCCAGCCACACAGTTACTGTCAGTTTTACAGTTCATTCCACGGACTAAGCGCTGCTGAGCCCGAGTGAAATAAACTTTCACTCGCATTAGCGGTTTTCTCTAACTAATTGTATAACCTGAATCATCTAGAGGTCATCTTTTCAGAAGTTTGTAACCTTAGAAATCAGTTTGAGCCCGCATACTTTCCCTTACCACAGATGCTTAGAAAAAAAGCTCGAACCGAAGTGCTTAACAAGCCACAGGAAAGTGGCCCAGCAGCTTATGACCGAAGTTTCGTAACCGAAATTTGCAAATATATATATGAAATCAACGAACCGACAAAGCACTTAAAGTATTTAAGTAATAAACTTTGCCATCCAATGTAAAAATAGCTGCGCACTCCTAGACAAACTAATAAACTTGGTCAACAAAGCAAAGCAAAAGTAAAAGTATTGCTAAACTCCCATACAAAGCAACAACAAAGCCAAGTTGCGCTGAATATGAGCGACACGGCCGTGGACGGGCCGCAGCTGAGGTGAAGAGATCGAAATCAAAATCAAAATCAGTTACGAAACAAGTTTATTGAACAATTTATCAATGAAAGCAGCAAAAGTTTTGCACAAACACAACGCCGCAAGGAAGCGCCAGGCGTCGCTACTGGTGATGGACGTCTATGAGCAGCGAGCTCGTGCGGCGTGCGTGAGTCTAGTGTGGCAGTTGAAATATGTTGAATGGCGAAACAAAAAGCCGAGACTGCGTTAAGTTTGACAAGAGTTCAGTTCGGCTTACGAGCCGTGAGCTAACTGCTTTGAGGGGTTGGCCATGGATATATTGGCCAAAGTCGTCGAAGTACTTTTAACAAATTGGCAAAACTCGGCACGAAAACTGGTTTAACGCATCGCTTGGCCTTTTATTTCACTTATTTGTGATGCTGCTTCGTAGCCAAGTGTGTGCCTTACAAGCCTTACGAGTAGGGGAACGCCAAAATATTGCAGAAGTTTACTTTAGCGCATACTTCTTCTATCGCCAGTGGGGGAAATGTCAAGTTATTGGTGGGTGTCTTGTGATAAATAGTTTGAAATGCGCCTTGTGCAACATTTGCAGCGCCGGCATTTGTGCAGCAGCGTGACTAACGCGACACAGCATTAAAGTCATTGAATGAAGAATGAATTGAATTGTGTGCGAAATGAGAAGAAAATCCGAGACGGCCGCGGCCTGTGGTTGAACGAAGGTGCGTGAGCGCACGGAGCTACGCAGAAGACACAAAGTGACGGCAGAATGCGCGCTAATAGCACAAGAGCTGGACGCCGCAAACAAAAGACAGCAAAGTGATGGGTCGCATTAAGCAGAATGGCACACACACACATTCACATAAATGCTTCGGGTAAAGGACACGCCGCCGCTTTGCGGTACAGCAGCAGTCAACGACGTGTGAGGCATTCAAAATCGCACAAGCTAAGCCGCCATAAATTGCAGTGCAAAAATATCCTGCGAAAGTACAAACGACACCGGAATTACAAACGGCAGCCTCGGCGCGCTTTGTTTTTCAATAAATGTTCGAGCCGCAAAAATGGAAAGCCGTGCGTTGACTGCGTTGACTGCGTGGGGCCAGTGTATTGTCTATGTAAAGTCGTGTTTCAAGGCAAATGATGGATTTCAAAGCAGGATTAAATGCGGCAGCGGCGAGGGCGCAGAATGCCTGGGTGTGGCAAAGAATGCGTAGACAATATGCCTACTTGCCAGCGAAGGTGACGCCAAGGGCACGCACCAAAGGAGGACTCTGTAGTGCCAGAGATATTTGTAGTGCCAGCAGTGTTGGTTGTACCAGAGATGATTGTTGTACCGCAGATGTTTGTTGTTTGTGTGTTGAAGCGTCTTTGCTATTGTTTGTTTTGTTTTTGCACGAGAAATGTCAATCACAACGCAAATTAAATACGCTTAAGGCGTAAATAGTGATGAATATGCGCCAGCTGGGGTGCAGCCGACGCCGCTCAGGAATAAAGAATCATATACGCTCTCTACGCAGTCGGCTTTTGAGCAGTGTGAGCGCATAAATCAAGCGTTGAAATATATATAACCCAAATATTATAATGTCAATATTGAAATTATGCGACAAAAACCAATAATAGCAAATTGTAGTTGGCAACGCGCGTGTGGCATAAATACACTATATCATATGTATGCTTGTGGCACCCTTCGGACACTGCTGTGGGTGTCAGGAGCTCAACTGACCGCACTGCACGCACGCAAAGGCGCTCCAAACAATGCAAAACTAGGACCATCGATGTCCGTGCAACGCCGCAGTGGCAAGGATTTAAGGATTACCCGATCCAACTCAACAGCCGCACGCATGTTTGTATATGCTTACTATATGTACATACATATGTATGTATGCATGAGTAGGTTTGCAGCTAAGCTTGTTGGTGTTTGTACGCCATGAAGGGTCGCTCGCTCGTTCGGCACGAATGTGTGGCATGATACGACTACGTGGTCATGGTAATTTATATAAGGATTTAAATGGGATCACAGACATAAAAGCTGCAATAGCAACAACAACAACAAGCGCGCGCACAACAAATGATAAATACAATTGCCAAGCAATCAGCAGTGATGCGCACACACTAAGCCACGACTAGTTTTGCCACAAGCCCGAAATCAATACGCTACATGCTTTTGTTGTTGTTGTTGCGCATGCTGTTTTGCCTATGCGTTCGCAAGCTTCAATCAAGCACGCACGCATTTTGGTTGCTTAGTTTAGTTTGTCTAGTTATTTGTCACTGCTTGTTGCTCGTTGTTGTTACTGTTGCTGTTGGCTTTGAGCTTCCACAGCCTGCTGTTGTCTAAAGAAAATTACGCAATGAGGCGAGTAGCTGGCGTACACGCACAAATAAATAAATAATTTGGTCACGTGCTGCATAATCATACTGTACATAGTATTATTATCCAAGCGTACAACAACAACAACAACACATATACGCACGCAAGACGCCTCTAATAAAATTGCATACTCAACTTAAGTGCGCGTTAATACCGACCGCGCAGCTTGGCAACATCGCCACACACATACCTACGCACAAACACACACACACATAAAGCACACACACACAATTATACACATGCCTCACATAATTGCGAACATACTCGCTTACCCGTTTTGGTGTAATTGGAGATTTTATAGCATCCACTTTGCCTGTTTGACATACTCACATACATATTTATATATATATACATATATATACTTATCATGTTGTTGTTCATCAAAGTTGTTTACCTTTTTTATTGCACAACTTCTAAGTGCAGACAGCTGAAGGCAAAATAAAAAAGTATCATTTTACTGTAACGCAGAAACGTGTGAATTTGCGACCGCTAACCATAACCGAGGCGAATCAAGAATTAAGATCAAGCTGACGAATTACACCAACCGAAGGTCTTAGCAGGTAACATATCCAGATACGAGCGCTTGAAAAACATGAGCTTTACCAGCAGCTCTCATATATACGGAGCGTTGGAAGTTGAGGAAGCGAATCAATTGTAGAGTTCTGATTGAGGACCACTTCCGGGAGTGTAACAACTTCGGCTGAAAGCGCCGTCGATAGCCTTTGTCTGTGTATTCTATGACGCTGACTCTCTGGTTTAAACTATTACAACGTTCTCAAGCAATGTTGAAGAAAAGCCGTCATCTTGACCTTTACTTTGGTTTCACCGAAGCTATAATACCCTTCACAAATACAAAGTCTTCGTTGTTGGCTTTATACATAACTTGCACCAATTTTCTTGGAGTTATCTCATAAAATGGCAAAGTTTTTGTACAACATCTTTTTTTGATTGTCCAGTATGCATGCAGCTTTATGCTATAGTGGTCCGATATCAACCTTTCCGACAAATTAGTAACTTCTTGGGGAGAAAAGGATGTGTGCAAAATTTCACATAGATTTCCCAAACACTGAAAGACTGGTTCGCTTATATACAGACGGGCGGATTTACGGACGGACGAGCGGGCGAACTCAACTCAGCTCCTCATGCTGATCATTTAGATATATCCCATATTTTGGAAGGTCTCCGCAGTTTCTTTCTAAGTGTTACAAACTTCATGACAAACTAAATATACCCTGTTCAAGGTATAATAATTAAGGCATTTATTGCTAAGAATCTCATAAATATCCGTTCCTAAGCGTGGCTTCAGTTTTTATTACACTAATCGGATCATAATAAAAATACTCCAACATTGAAGTTTTTCGACGAAGTAATCGCCTACAGAAGCAGAGGAAGAGGAAGACCTCGACTCCGTTGGAAAAACCAGGTGGTGAAGCATCTGGCTACTCTTGGAATTTCCAATTGGCGCCAAACAGCGAAAAGGAAGAACTACTGGCGCGCTGTTGTAAACTGGGCTATAAGCGTGTAAGCGGTGTCTACGCCAATAAAGAAGAATAATCGGATCATCAATACTTCCTTATCCCTTTTGATGAGCTCTAAAAGTTTAATATCTCGTTGCCTTTGGTTCAATAAAAATTAGTTTACTAAAAAAATCAAGGGTTTAACTACGTTTCGTTTGTGGGCTAGAAGTGTCTTGGAATGTCTACCGGTTACCAGAGCACAAATGCTTCGAGAGCTATGAGATACCAGATGAATGGAAAACACTGAATTCTCTAGAAGACGATCTGGATAGCAGCTTCCCAAGAGAAATCAAAACAGAATGGAATGATCTAGCTGGAAGTAAAACAGCAAAAGTCATGTGCAAAAGGGTAGATGGGAAATACCATTTTTGTTAGCATAAGAAGTACAGAAAGCCGAAGTGCGGGACTTTAATCCGCTAAACTTAACCTACTCCCATCTCATGTCTCCCCCAAGGGACTGCTGGACAAAGTATTACTTCATGGGAGAAATGAAGACATTTAAGTCTCCGCTCTCCCGCTTCGCTGACAGCCATTTTACAGAGGACTCACACATAATTGCAGTCAAATTATCCACCACGAGACACTTCCTAGTGTGGTTTTCAGCTTTTTTTTTTTTATTTGAAAACCTTGGGCAATGAAAGAGTCCGTGTTGAGAGTCTTCTATACAATCTGTATAGGTCGGACAATATGGACTAAAGTCATGACGATATTTGTATAGGCAGCTTCTAAAGCACCCCTGAGCACTGACTATTTGGGTCAGGTAGAAATCCAGATCTCCATGTTGTCTATCTTTCCACGAATGTATATCCGGAATAAGTCTGGGAAATACTATACTGTCTGTCTATTGGCACGCTTACAGAATGGGGCTGAGAAGACTGCAGGGAATGTCAAGAGCAATGCGCCAGGGAAATAGGAGAGCATCTCTTGTGCCTTTAATCATTTGGGGACTCCACGGTGGGAAACACTGGAAGCCGTATCATCAGTGAGACCACAGATTCTATTGAAACTCGCGTCGACTGCAGGCAAACAAGGATTTCATAACGGAACTTCTGCTGGCAGCGCAAAACACAAAAACTGGTCTATACGTGGCTCATTAGCCAACCAGACTAGCCAGCCAGACTAACCTAACGGAACCTAACGAAACTCTTATATACAAAGAGCTTTTTCGGTTAGCTCTATGTAATTTATATTATGAAACCACACAAAAAGACGTTGAATACATAATTTATGATAGACAACCTCCCGGAAGTGGTTACCCCCCGGAGTGTGATAAACCATAACTTTGTCGCCTTAAAAACCCTTATTGACGGCTTCGCTTACCGTCTGTCGATACTCACAACGACTGCACAGCAGGGTCTTGGTATCTTAAAGAGTCATATACATTATCTAACTTTCAACAACGGAAATAGTAAATATAAAGACAGTCAGCACCCCATCAGTTACTCTAAAAAACTATTTCAAAGACACTAAGCACGGCCTCTACTCCCCTATTCATATTTATTTCGGTTCACAACGCATCAACCATCAATGGCATTGCTCGTGTATTGATTAATTATCCATTTATGAAAGTGGCAATTTGACTACTTCGTCAATGTGGCTTCCCTTTATTTTGCGATCAGGCACTAATTATGACATTAAGACTCAATTAACAATGTACCTTCGTCGACGCTGTAATGGCAGCGACAGTGTGAGTCAATAGAATACGAACTCGAACTCGCAACACTCAGATTATTTCCAGGCATAATTTCATTTGCATTAATTTGCCTTTATCATCGCCTACTGCCGAAATTCCTAAGTAATAGATTATCTAAATATTGACAATCTAAATGAGTTATTAGTGGAGCAATTATGCATATCAGCCAGCCAATATATACACAAAGATAATCTAACATTTGTAAACTAATGAATTACATGTGTAGCAATAAAGACTAGCGCTGCAAGCAATCTTGCCACGCATACGGACCTCATATGACACATGCGTTGCTTGTAATTGCTGCTGAACTTTACGCAGCTCCTCGGCTAGCCGCCACTTCTTGCTTGGGTCGCACCACTTCACCGCAACTAATAGTGAAACTGTAAAGCACTTCCATTAGTGCCACTAATGGAATTTGTTGTAATTTATTTCTCATTTCTCATACATACATGTTTCGCCTCCCCCGCCATTTTTCAGCAATTCTTTGTCCGTTCGGAAAATGCAGACCCCCATAAGCGACTCCAGTGGCAGTGTTTAATACGATTCCTTTCAACGAGCGTATCGTCGGCCAGCGCGTAGTGTTTTTGTAAATCCATACAAACTCACCGTTTTGACTATTGTTTTTGCTGTGTTTTAGCTGTCCGATACACGCACTCACACACCCATAGCTACATACACCTACACACACAGTCGTAAGTGGGAGCATTCGTGGTTGTAAACACTCGAAGCTAAATACTCGCGCCAAAAACTAACTAAAGTGTTACATGGGCAATTAAGTTTTTATGAAATATTTCCGGTGGGTGTGTGCTGCTGAACAAGCACGAACGGGCGAACGACCAACTAATAGCACGGACAGACGGACGGACAAACAAATGCTAACTGTTGATTAAGAAGAAATAAGCAACGATGCGAATATTCGTATGTTGAGCCATAGCGATCCTGTAGGAAACCCCATGCGGTACGAGCTGGTACAATCACGATCCATTTGCTTAACTAGACATTGAGAAAATTCCTCCAGAATTTCCGGTCTGTGCTGTATATAACATAGGTTGGGGTTTACTGTATGTAGTTCTTTATGAGGATATAGAAAACAAGAATTCCTGTCTTTGAATTCCTGCCAGCTCGGTAGATGTCTGAAGGTATGCGCTCTCAAGTGCTTAAGTCGTAATCTCCCGAACGCGGAACAGTCAAGAATGAAGTGTTGAGTTGTTTCCACATCAACTTCTTTGATACAGCTTCTACAAATGGCATTTGCCGAGCTGAAGATTTCGCGACAGTCAAGAAGGAAGTTTTGAGTTGTTTCCACCTCATCTCCCTCCGTACAACTTCTGCAGATGGCGCCTGCAGAGCTGAAGAATTCTACCCACCCGTTCACCGTGTCGTTGGTGGCCAATGAGTCCCCCGACGAAAGTAATATAAAACCGGATATATTTTAGTTACGTGAACTTGACTTTTAGAGGAACAATTCGGTTGACCATTTCAACTAACGTAGATAGTTCAAAATATTGTATATCATACCGTCTACATACACGAGCCCGCTCTCTTCACGTAGACCCGACTTTCATGGAACATATACTATTTTGTCTACATACCGCTGCCAAGAACGTAAATGGAAGGATCTTTTGTTCAGTTTAAAGCTTATTTACGAGACTTTTCATATGAAATAGGAAGACTCTGTAGGTTTAGAATATAAAGTTTTCCAATAAAAGTTTTATAGAAAATTTCTGGTTATCTTCTGGAAGCATTCAATATCATCTAGAAAAAATATTGTATACAAATTTTTCAGTCTAAAAAATTCTTATGAGACTGCCTATTGTAGGCCAAGTGAAAAAAGCAGGCCATATGTGATTCCTCCGCCACGCTGAAAGCTCAGGCATCTAACCTAAACTAACCTACAACATTGAAATAATCATGAACTGTTGGCAAAACATAAAATAAATGACAACTCTATGTATAAAAAAATATTAAATTTAACAAACCCAAACATAAGGGACAGACATGTCTAGGAAAAATTACTTTAAATTACTGTCGTCTGAAACTGGTCTTGTTCCAGGAACCAATAACCAAGTAAGAACTTTGCAAAGCACTTACAAATACGCACCAAATTTTCCAATTTCTGGTTTTCACTACTGGGATCGTAAAATAGTTCGCCTGAGTGCTAGCTGAGCACCCACCAAAAGCACGCAAGCTAAATGAAACCGAAAATGAAATCGAAACCTGAGCGAAGACGAGAACGAGAACAGGAATGAGGACAAGTGGTGGAAAAAGTGGGAAGGTGGATGAGAGTGGTGACGATTGTAATGTGATGCGGCAATTTGGCGGGAACGAATGGGCGAATTGAAACAAAGCGACGTGCACGGTGTTGACAACTGGCGGTACGGAGTGCGCATTATGCACGCAAGGACTCGGCTTAGTATTTTTTCTGCGTTTTTGAGGTTAGGCGTAAAGGCGCTGGTATACTGTTAGTCAAATGAAAACCACTTTTCTGCTTTAATGTGTGAGGAAATTAAACGGGGGAAAGGATTTTGCTGGTACGAGCCAGAACTGTGTGGAAAATTGTACTAAATACAAATTAATGCCACAAAATCGAGCCAAGGCATGCAACACGGTAGGTCGTAGTGTAAACAGAGAGATTCGAGTCGAAGTCGTAGGATTTCGGTAAATGCGTGTGTGCTTGTTTGGAGCTCCCAAGTAAGGTTAGTTTAAAACTCAATGAAGCGCGACCGAAACAATAACAAAACAACGAGAAAGCATGCGAACTAACAATTAAGCCAAAGCATGTGCTGACAAGGCCATTACGGGCGTTTGGCGCGGGTGCTGGGCGGAAGACAAGAAAGGGTTTTACGACGACACGAAATGGGAGGCGGTGAGGTCGGCTTACGGCAAAGGTTAGTTGAAGGAGAAGCTGTATTGATGAGCTGTTAACCAATTTAAAAGTAGACACCGGTGCGCAACCACTCGTTCCACTAAGATTTGGTTCAGTCCACTCTCGTGCTGGCTGCATAGAGTGTTGCCACACGCGCCGGCTACACGCAATTAAGTACGCTTTGATTAACACCCCTGTTTTTCGCCTGTCAGAGTTGTGGCGTAAACAATGGGCGCTGTTTCACTTTTCATTTAATTCGTTGGGGGGTTCGGGGGAGGAGGAGGATAAGCGAAAAATACAAATTGCCGTTGAACATTAACTTGAAATCACTTGAAATTTTTGCTGCTGTTGCGCTGCTGCAATTGTGGCAACTTGAACGTCAATAAGTACTTGAACATTTCAGCGCTTTTATAACGAAGTTAGCCAACACTGAGTCGTAAGTAAGTACACACACACACACATGCGCATAGACGCAGCCGTGTCAGCACTTTGCCACTTGCCGGCGACAAAGCTGGCAGCTGTAAGCGGTTTGCGCCAACACACCCCGCCACACACACAGGCGCTCATGCTCGCCCCGTCAGCAGACGACGCTTCGCTGAAGATCTCACAGTCTCGCCCAACTCGCAACTCGTGGCAGCTGTCAATTACAGATGTTGCATTCCCTGTGTGCCGTCTTCTAAATATTTAGCTGCGCAGTGCAGCCCTTCACTGGCTCGCCGGCGGTCGTGTTCGTCAGTTGCCGTCGCCGCCGCATTGACTTGGCTGGCAGTCAGCGACGAAAATTGTCGGTGATGCTAATCTTGTTTTCGTTGCTATTTTCAATATTATTTACAAATCATGTTGCTGCCGCAAACGGAAGGGGAAACACTGCTGCCAATGATGAGCAGCCAGCCAGCGCGGGTATGAGACGCGCTGCGCCACCACAGCCGTGTATTTATTTATATGTACCTTTGCAGCGTCATTCCACCGTTCAGTTGTTGTTGTTCTTGCTGTTGGTTTTGTAGAGCAGCTGTATGTGAAGGTCGCTATTGTTTGCCCCTTTTGCGCTGCGCTGCCGCTTATAGCCGAAAACGGAAGTTAATGGAAGTTGCTGTTGTTGCTGTTTATCTTGTATTGTATGCAGCATAATATTTGCCTGATTTTCTTAGATCGATTTTCTGTTATTATGTTGGCTACCCCGCTGCTCATTTCAGTTCTAAGAATTCTTTCGTTGCTTTTGTTGTTTTCCACATGATTGTTATTGGCACGATTGGCTTCACGAAATTATGTTGTTGCCAGCTTGTTAACTAATCGTCGCTGTTGCGTCTTGAGCACAGTTCATAATTAAGTTTTCATTTCATTTGGCACACCAGTCAAGGAGTTGGTTGGTAACGTCTACGGCTTGTATAGAACTTTATGCTTCAAGAATGGAAAGAGACGCTGTGAGACTTTTTCTGACTTTTAGAATAACAGAACCCACCACAGTTAGACTATAGGTAGAGCAGTTACAATTACATTATAAATTTAATCAACTCCGATTAAGGCTCCAGGGTGTCCTAATTCTGCTCGGACTAAGATTCCAAGTAATGTTCCAGCTATTCCTGCGCAGGGTCCGAAGATAAAATATAAAGCTCCAATATCTTTGTGGTTTGTTGAGGTAGATAGTTTCGGCGTTGATCATAACAAAAACCATGAAAAGACTCCGGCACTAGTTGCCTCTCGGCAGACGTAGACTCACAGTGCAGAATTTTGTTTCAACGATTTCACCAAAATAAATTCCGGGGATTGCCAAAAAGATATTGAGGCTAGCGGATTATTGTCTTCAACAGCTATGCGGTCAATCGAGCCAGAGGACCGAGTATCGAGCCTGAGAACCGAGTATGAACTCAACTAAGAGCGCTTATCATTAGAAATAGGGTACATATTGATCAGCTTGAGATGAAGTACAGTAACTCTGCCGGACGAAGTGTTAGAAAATACGATTTTACTTCCTAGTTACTATAAAAAAAAAAGTGGAGCTGGCATGCGTAAACTTGCGGTTTGAGGTGTGGAGACGAAATTCGAGCAAATATCGGTGCCAATGGCTGCGGGGACAATATATCTATAAAGCTTGAATACTCTCCCAAAAAAAAGTCCACGTCTGCACGTCGTCAAAATTAGATTTTCCGTTACATTAACGGCACACTACATCCATGCGACCAAATCGCAGCCGTCTCACCTCAACTCTTACTGCTGCCATGCATGGTTATTGGCGGATTTCCTAACCTTTTCAAGTCAACTGATCACAAATTTTCAATTTCAATTTTAGTAACGTTTTTTCCACAACTTTACAGCTATCAAGTGCACAGCCACATCCACCAAAACACACACAGTTCACTTGTTTGTGGTGGTGCTGCTCGACTGGCTGGGGACGCAATTAAGCATAAATTGCGTGCGCCAGTGAGGCGTGTAACCATGGTTGGGGGCAGGCAGCAGTGCCGCAACGTTGCCAGCATGACTTTGGCGTCGATTTATGTGTGTGTGTCTGTGCTTGGTTTTTATTGCAAAATATTTTGTAGACGGTGGCAATGTGGTGGTGGCGTGCGAGGCGAGCGCATAGTAATTAATAAATTAATGAACTGGCAGCGCCGTTCGCTCGTTCGCCACTTGATGGGGAAAATATTTTGACTGATGTGCTGCGCGCTCACCATTAGACTCCTGGAGCTGCAAGCTGCTGTAGCGGATGATGTTGTATACTATTTGTGAGGCATGGTGTGGCTGCCGTTATCGGTGGCAGTCATCTGCAGAAAGGAAGTGGAATTTCATACCAAAATGCCAGATGAACGTGTGGAGTAGAGCAGTTTTTCTTAGAAAAGTTATTGGAAGGAGGAAAGCTTTAATTTTAAACTGTTTAATTTGATTTTTCTTAGATTACAAATTTTTATGAATTTTATGTTATGAACTTAAATATTGATATGAGTTTCAATGAACAAAACTTCCTTAACAATTAATATATACTTATGTACTTATGTTACGGGTATTTTTAATTCTCAACCAGTTTATGAAGACGTTTATATGAATAGCTTATTTTTCAAGTTTTTTCAGTGACTTTTTGCTCATTTGCTATCGTACTTATAGTTCTCCAACGCTTTATATAACGCTATATACTACTGCGCCCAAAAAAAAAGGTGACATTGTATTTATTTTGAAAATTCTTTATTTATTCTTCCAAATCAATTTCATCGCCTTCAAAGTAATCCCCTCCCGATGCAATGCACATATGCCAACGGATTTTCCAATCTTCGCAACACTGGTTGTAGTCACTTTCCGGGATGGCCTTCAGTTCCGTCTTCGCTGCGGCTTTAAAATCCTCTATCGTATAAAAACTGTGTCCCCGGAACGGTCTTTTGAGCTTGGTGAACAGCCAGAAGTCGCACGGCGCCAGGTGAATACGGTGGTTGCGGACCGATATGGGTTGAGTTTTTGGCGAAATGATCACGAATTACGAGGGCAGTATGGCATGGTGCATTATCGTGGTGTAAAAACCAATAATTGTCTTTCCACAATTCCGGCCTTTTTAAGCGGATAGCGTTACGCAAACGACGCATAACGTTCAAATAATATTCCTTGTTGACTCTTTTACCGGTTGGAAGGAATTCATAATGCACAACACCACGATAATAGAAGAAAATAGTCAACATGACCTTGATTTTTGAGCGACTTTGTCGCGATTTTTTTGGTCTCGGTTCTCTTTTGGCACGATATTCGCTCGATTGATCGGTTGTTTCGGGGTCGTAAGCATAGATCCAAGTCTCATCGCCAGTTATAATGCATTTAATGACACCCTGGTAGTCGGAAAGCATCGTTTCACACACTTCAACGCGACGCCTTTTTTCCAAAAAATTCAATGTTTTCGGTACCAGTCGAGATTTGACGCGCTTGAGGCCCAAAACATCCTTCAAAATGGTATTTGACTGAGCCTTTCGATATGCCAACTTCATCAGCAAGGTCTCTAGTTGTTAATCCACGGTTTTTCAACACCAAATCTTTGATTTGTTGAACGTGAACTTCGTCGGTTGAGGTTGATGATCGCCCTGGACGCTCTTCGTCTTCGACACGTTCACGGCCGGCTTGGAACTCATTATACCATTTGTAAACATTTTTTTTAGACATAGCCTCATCACCAAAGGCTTTCTGCACCATCCTCAACGTATCCGCAGCAGAAAATTGATTCCGTAAACAACGTTTAATGCAAATTCTTTGCTCAACAAATTTCGACATCGCAAAAAACGAAAAACTCACTTTTAGCAGCTCACAAAACGACACGTATCTCAAACACTAATGAATATTTTGACATGAAATTTGATACAAATGTGACTGAGAGTACTACCAACCTAAAAAAAAAATAATTCTCCAAATCCTTCGACGCGCGCAGTTTAAATTCAAATGTGTCCTATTTTTTGGACACAGTAGTATAACGCTATATAAGTTGTAATACGCTTCTCATTTTAAAAAGAACACAAAAATTGTAGTCTAGAGAAAGCTAAACAGATAGGTAGCAAGTATTATGGGATCACATTACCTTTGAGACAAAGCACTAAGGCCTCTCGGCTCAAAATATAACTCAAGTCAAAGCCAGCGGGTTCGTAAATAGTGGGTATGAGCAAAGATTTGTTATAAACCTTCCATTGTCATCTAGTATTCAACAAACGCCGGGTTCTCACATACAGCAAAATATTTTAAGCGAACTAATTGAGTCCACACAAACTAGGTTAACAGTTTCACATATCTGTCTGAAGTGTCTCGATTGGAGAGACTGTAGGAACACGATTGGATTACTTATTGAGCACTGTCTGTTGATACGCCTACGGAATGGGGCTGGCAGATCGAGAAGTCTGCAGAAAATGTCAACAACAAGGAACCGGGAAACAATGGATCAGCTCTTGTGCACTTGTCCGGCATTGACAAACTATGCTTTATGCATTTAGATGTCCCCCTCTATGAGACACTGGAAGAGGTATCGATAGTGAGGTCACAGAGTCTATTGAAATTCGCGTCCAGCACTAGGCATCCTAAAGCATGACCACGCCTCATAGACCTCGTAACTGAACTCCAACTGGTATCGCAAAGAACCAAAACTATATGCGTGACTCATTAGCCAACCAGACTCACCTAACCTAACTACACAACTAACCCGAGTCCACAAACAGGTTTCTGGATCTTCAAAGCTCTGTCAACAACTGACATTTTTTCCTGAGCGCACATTTTAAACCTTTCTAGTTGCTTGAGTTTGCTTAAAGCGACTTCAAGCGTGCTTCCGAAGCTATATCTCTTCTTACATGCTTGCTGCCAATCAAGCCACAGCCAAGCTCACGTTACAGCAGTCGTGTACGCTCACTTCCATGGTTGAAGCATATACATATGCATATATGTATGTACATATGTATATGACGAGTTTATGAGTATCATATTTTCAAGTGTAAGGTCAACTGCCAGCTTCGGCATTTTCCAATAAACTGGCAAATAATTTATGCGCACAGATTGATTTACGCCAGACTGGCAGCCGCGCAGCCAAGCCGTAATTCAGCTCCACCGAAGCAGCTAATAAAGGGAGCCCGAAATGTGCTAAGTTACGTTATTACCAAGAGATGTGTGTGTGTGCATATGTGTGTGTGGTCGGCCACATGACCGGCGCACTCAGTAATGGATTGTTGAATCTTTTCGTAAACATTTCGTAGAACTTTTAAAATTTCAGTAGGAAAGCAAGCGCAGTAGCAGTAGCATGCATGTGGCAACATATGCGCGCGTGTTGCACAAACTAAAACATTATTTGCCATAAAGCTATGGAACGCTGTAGGCTATGGTGCAATATGTGGCATAAACATTTGCAAATGTTGCACTTGAAATTGAAATTTGACGGCCACACACTGCTAGCGCTGTGCCACACTCATTGGCCACCACAGTTACTTATTTACAACTCGCCTCTGCCACGGCTTGTATGTAGACGTGAATGCTGATGCGCTGTATTCTTGCAACTTGCGCATATGCTGCTTTGGAAGCACAACTTGCATATGACCTACCACCACCACCTTCACCTCCACTCCGCACATTCGACTTGACTGCAACAGTGGTGTGGCGTTGCCAGCGTCGCGTTCCCAGCCACCGCCACCATGTGGATTCTGTTCGTGCTGTTGAAGTTGTATCCTTTTAAGCGCAGCATCTCAATTGCGGATTAATAACCACGTTGCCGCACGTGCCAACATCAACGGCTGCATGCCACACCGTGCTGCACACATATGGTTGTAGTTACATTGCTTCACTCCCCTACTTTAGCGCTGCCATTAGTGTTGGTGTTTACTGCTTTCGTTATGCTTGACGCCTAAAGATTTTCCACTTTGTGTATTTGCAATTATTGCTGTTGCTTATGTACATCTATTGCTTGCTGACGTGGCTGCCAGCCCAACGCAAGGCCAAACTGCTGCTGCTGCGCCGCCTTCAACCCGCCTTTGTCCAAAGTTGCGCATTTAATCTTGAGTTATTGCTTCGATTTCTTCTTTTTATTGGATTTTCCAATGAAATTCTTTTTGCTCTCGTCTCCTTCTGCTGTTATATGTATTCCTCTCGTGGCTGCCAAGCGGCAGGCGGTCCGCAGCGCTAGTCCTTGAAGACAAATGTTGCATTTTGGGCACAGCAGGTTGCACTCAAATGTTTTTTATTGGTTACTTTTCCGTTATATTCTCTAAAAATACATGAGTGTAGTATTACCACACTAACAGAGTGATGGGAATCAACATTTTTCAAAATTTTCGACGGTTGTTCAAGTACTTTCTGTTTCGAGCGGCTGTGGTGGATTGATAAACTGATATCTTTCATGGCATATGCGACAAAAGTATAATTATTACTTTCGTATAAGTACAAAAATATTCAAATTCATCTTAAATTTACACTTTGAAGCTAAGGTAAACCCGCCGTCTGCCTTTCTTTTTTATGCCAAATCCCTAAATATTGCCTAGTTTCCATGTAGGTGTCTTCATTCCGCTAATAATCCATGATTTGCTATTCACTTACTCTTCATACCCCCTTCGATTGAGCATTTGGGCAATAACAAACATATTAAAAGTCAGTCTGTTCGATTCTCGTGGTCGGAGACTGCAGAAAAGTCATATGGGAGTACATAAAAAACATCTGTTGAGCTCCCACGTTATGACAAAAACACAAATACTGTATGATGAGTATGGCGAAATAAACGGCATAATGTCCCACTAGGAAATCGGTGCAAGGTGTTCAAATAGAGAATATAAGAAACCTTTAAGAATATTTGTTTACACATTTTAAAATATTTGTGAACGAAAATGTTCTCATAACTCGCTATAATTCTCACTCTAGCCTAAGCTATAGAAGTCACGAATCACTACCAGAAGCAAAGAACAAAAGGCTATTACGTACTATCAAATTCTGAAAGGTACTGATCTGTGGCATATTCACCTATGATAGGTGAAATATAGAATATATTTTTCTTCTTCATCATGGTTTCTCTGAGAAGCTGGGTATTAAAGCGATTCGAACAAGGACATGCCGAAATTCTCTCCTTCTTCAACTGCATTCCCAAAAAATTGGATCCCTGCGTCACAGCGGCTATTTGTGACGGCCTTTTCTCTGCTCACATACCGACAGGAGATATGTGGATGTTGAGGAGTCGGTGGAGAAGAGGCACAGTCAGCGTTTTCGTGGATGGATCGAAGATAAAAGGAAAGATATTCAAAGAGTGGCTGTCCTCACTAAAAGTAGCATCAAGCTACCTCATCATCAGACTCGTTTATGGGTCTGCTCAGAGCGAAATCGCTGGAAGCTGCAAAGTCGATGATCTAGACCAGACATGTCAGCAAGCAATAGATGACAGAGAGGGCACCTTTGGCGTGCTTACACTGTATTGGAACCGCGTGGGATCTCCATTGGCATCTGGCGTATTAGCACTGCACTAATGGACTTCGTGTGCATTTTACAGACGCTGGGTGACGACCCGCTCCAGTGCGACTGTAAGACCTTTTGGCATAGAGTAGAACAAAGGAGATATTCCAAAAATACTTGCTCTTAGCCAAGTTCATTTTGCCGCAGTAGTAGGGCTTCTTACCAATGAGATTAAAAATCCTGATGGACGCAAGTTGCCAAAGTTGTATGAAGGACTTTGAGGTGGAAACATCCAGGCACTTTCTCCTTCATTGTCCAGTCTCTGCAGTCTTACCTTCGGCGAACTAGCCTTGCTATCTACTGCATAGGAGTTTCAGGTAACACAACGAACCGGTTTTCCAAGCTATCCAAGTGAGATCCCTTTTAGGGTTAACATCTTAACCTAACCTAATCTAGTTCCTCTGGCTTCTTGAAGGGCATAGGGCCGCACTTTCAGGTCCTTGTGTTTTAGTATGATTTTGAATCCGAAGTTAATCATTTGAAGCGCTCCAAGTTTATAATGTCGCCAACCCGTTTTCTCACAAATATTTCCTACCGGTCCGCAATCACGAATAAAATATAAATGAAACGAGATGAGTACTGCTAGTTAATCCACCACCCCATATTTGTAATCCACCAAGCATTCAACCAATAGTTCATTGGTAAACAGTCCGTATGTGTATGGTTGTATGTGGCGTTCAGCCACCAGAATGCTAAGCGGAAAACAGCAAGGGGAGTCGCACTTTAAGTCCCGTTATACCGACAACATGTAGTTATTAATAATTCACGCAGCTGAAATGCCCTTCAAACGAGGCTAAAAGGCTGCGAAACCGCTGGACGCAGTTAGCTAAGCATAGCTTAGAAGTGGGGTTGAGAAAGGAGGAACGAGAGAGAGAGAGAGAGAGAGTGAAAGTGCGGGTGGAAGCAGGAGCTGTGCTTTTGAAAGGAAAATATATACATATATTCCATGTATATGGCAGCAAGCGCAGCAAGAAAGACCTCAAAATGGAGTGATGTGTGCATGAATGGCCTGTAAATGGAAGCTGTGCGGTGTAACTGATGGACGTGGTCAAACAGTTTGCAATGATGCGCAACAACAACAACTAACAAATCACCTACACAAATTCAATAGTCATAACAGTGCTTGTACAGAGACAGAGAGAGGGGGGGGGCTATTTTGTTAGACGACACCCTTTGAATAGTCAAGCAGGGTTGCATATGAGAAACACACCAGTTTAGACACTTTTGTGGAAGTGCATGCTGAATTTCGCCACTAAAAGCAACAACAATTGCACTGGCTTCATACCGCCATTGGCGAACCCCTTGCAAATCCGCGCGCACAACACTTTTTGATGCAGTTGTTGGACAGGTCCACGGCGCACTCTGACCACTATGTTGTTGTTGTTGTAATCATAGCTGAATGTGTGCTGCGGCGGCACTTTAAAGAGGCGCTAATGTGCCTAAAAAAGCGCGAGCGTGCCTAAGCAGTTTACGCGCACGGCATGTTGCAAGCACATGTTGCACCACTAGGTGAAAAGCAAAGAAAACAGCAAAACTGGCGGTGGCGCATTTATGTGCACAACAACAAGAAAAGCTATAAAAGTGCATGCATTGCTTTGCCACTGCGCTTTACTTTGCGTTGTATTTGTTGTTATTGCGTTTCGTTTTTTCTGCTCTCTCCTAGCTTGCGCTGGCAGTTGCTGCTTTTTACAGCGTTTTGTTGCTGTTATTGTATTTCAAATTCAATTAGCAATGCATGTTGCGGCCATGTCGGCAACATCCGGTCTCGACGCGGCGGTCTGCAGGCCGTTCGGTAGGCACGGCCGGCGTTCACGCCACAAAATGTTGCAACTTCACACCACAGCGCGTTGCCAGCACTCCACTCAGCCTGCATATTTGCATGTTTATATACATTTGTATATTTACTTGTTTGCACGCCTCTGGCAGTCAACATATGCCAATACAATTTGGGGAGCGTCTGACTGATTGGGCCGCCTGGTTGGGGCGCGCACACACACGCGCCCCTGGCCACACACCCATACCGCATACACTAGGTGTTGCATGCAACATGCCACGTTCACGTAATGCTTTGAAACTTCAGTCGTTTGTTTTTGTTGTTGGCGTTTTGCGATTTAGCGGCTCGAAATATCTATTCGCCACGCATTTTATTCGCGCCACCAATGCAGCGCTACCGTATTGAGCATTGCAACGTCCGCTCCTCTTCCAATTTGCATGTTTTTCTTCGCGGCTTGGCGCACCATTCACTCTTCACCCAACCACGGTGCGTCCGTCCGTCTGTCCGTGCAGTTGTGCTGTTGCCACTGTTTGTTGCGCCTCTCAAAGCGCGAAATTTCGTATGCATGGCAATTTGGAGTTAGTAGAAAATTAGCCCAATTGTGCCGCAATCGTGTCTGTCTGTCTGCCACACTGGAAGCAGCGCGGCACAATTTGATTTATCTGTGTGAGTGTGTGTGTGCAGGTTGGTGACAGCGTCGTTATTGCCGTGTCTTTGCCTGCGACTGTGTCTGTGTCAACCCCAGTTAACTGACCGGCCTGGCCTGTGTTGATTTCGGGTGCGCGGTGTGAGCGGGTCACATAATAATAATTCAATCGTGGCTTATGCGCTTGTTTGTTTATTTGTTTGCGGAACAATTACCAACGTTATGTGAATTTTACGCTTCCCGTCCCCTACGTCTGCCCCCCAAACGTGTCGTTCCGAGTCGTTTCATGTGGCTTTGCTCCAAAGGCTTTTATGACAATGTGGTTGATTCCATAGGTAGACTGCTTGATGAAGTGGTGGGTCAGTTAATTTAAATGAACAAAATGCTGTGTTTGTAAACCTGTCTCCTCATTTCTGAAGTTTAAAATACGCAAGCTTTCGGTAGAGCTGTAAAAATCTTTAAATATGCAAGCACAATGAATACCTGGATCACTTAACATATTCCTAGAGGCTTCTTCTCTGCGCACATACCTTCGAAAGATATGTGGACAGGACGGCATCGCTGGAGAAGGGACGCAGTGAGCTTTTTCACGGATTCATTTGAACTCAAGGGGAAAGTAGGAGCGAGAGTCTTCAACCGGGAGCTCTCAATCTGCTATTGTTTCAGAGTAACAGACCACTGTAGTATCATCAAGGTGGCAGCAGGTGTACTTCAACGAAGTGCGGCTTCTTTTAGGGAGTTATGCAACCACTCCGATGGCAGATTTGCTTTGCTTGAGCTCGCTAATAGTAAGTTTAAAGCTTGTCAAGCAGTACATGGCCTCGGTATCTGTGGCAAAAAGCTACTTCCATATGAAACTAGTCCGAGTGCATGGTCACAGCTGAATGGTCGGAAATTGTAAAGCCAATGAGATCGCGTGAAAGGACACCCTTACCCAAATTCTATTAGGATGGGAACAAACAGGCGTTCCCTGTTTCCATGTCGTCGTGCACTCTGTCGCTGGATCTATGAGCCGAGCTCAATAAACGTTGGTCAACAACTAGTCTCCAATAGGGTTGCCTTCAGGTCCAGAGCGAAACGCAAAAGGTCCATGGTACTACCAGCTCTTAACCAAGTTTATATGGGCGCAATGACAGGTGTCCTAACTGAACGTTGTCCTATGGGCACTCATGCGGAAAGGCTGAAGATTTTGGAGGACGCAATCAGTCAAAGTTGGAAGTTGAAGTGGAAACATCTAGGCACTTTCTCCTTCACCGTCCAGCTTTCGCCAGACTATTCACCCTCTTCTGCAATATCAACCGTCCTTGGGTGCCACGGAATATGTGTAGCAACTTTCATCAAGATATTTAAATTTTTATTCAAGTTATCGCTGGCACAAACGGACGGACATCGGAATTCAAACTCGTCTCGTCGACCCGATCGTTTATATAACTTCATATCTATCTCGATTAGTCTTAGGTAAGGAAACTTGTCTGAGCACTATTTACTTGGGTGTGGCCAGAAAAGATTATCTTACATAAGTATGGCTCAAGCAGCTCACTACTTCCGGTCTTAGATCAAGTATCGTCTGGGTAGCCAAAAAACATCCGTTTGAAGGCGAGCTAAAATTAAAAGGGAAATCATCCCTCCCCAACGAAATGATCACAGCCTCCGTGCTGTTCGGCTATACACTTTATCAGCGAGACGAGTTGAGTCCATTCAGCCCTATAGATTTAACTGCCTGTATGTACGCCAACTAATCCTTCAGTTTTTCAAATATTGATCTGAAGGTTTTGTTATCGTTTTTTATTATTATTATTATTTTTTTTTTTTTAATCAGTCATATAAGTAACTTCAAAAACACACAGAAATCAATTTTCCTACGGCTTCGGGAAGAATAACAAAAATATAATTATTCGAAAAGAGTTTGATCTTTGTTAGTGTTTCAATAAGTAAAACAAGTACACACATACTTATGCACGTAAGTGTAAAATAGGCTTACCCTTAAACCTACGTTCATTTAATTACTAAATAACACTATTCAGAAATTTCTTGCATTATACTCGCCTAAAAAACGACGTGTTTATTATTTACACTTACTACTCTTTATCAAAATGTACATTAAGTAGTCATAATATTTGTCTTCGAAGTTTACTAATAAATATTTCCTTACTTTATATCGTTTCAGGTAAACATATCCTTATTACTTATTTGCCCGAGGCTCACTAACCTTTTCTGAGAAAACACCCGCCGGCGGAGTTTGGCGCAAACGCAGCGCAAAACGTGTTCGTAAGTGCATTTATGTCTGTAAGCAGGTCCGTATATTTGCTGCTGCGAGTGTGAGTGCAGGCCTACGCAATTATTTACACAGTTTTGTTTTGTGTGTTCATTATTCATATCGACAGACGGACCACCGCGCCTTGAAGTAATGGAGCAAATATTGAAAATGCAACTTCCAAACAAATAAAATGTGGATATATACACACATACAAGGCATATGAAATGTAGTTGTGAGAATGTGTGTGTGCTACATTTGAACTCAATTTGAACTTTGAGTTTGCGTAAGACATTAGGTAGTGGAATGGAAGGAAGAAAATAGCATCGTTTCAATTGAAATTTATTTCAAGAAATGCTCAAAAAATTAAAAAAGACAAACTGATTATAATAAACTCGAGTTTAATTGGAGTTTAAGATAGAAATTCCGCATAAAATGTCTAAAAAATTATAGAAGCCATACTAAACACCATACACTCGGGTTTAGTCGGAGTTTAAGAAAAAAATTTTAGCTACCAAAATATCGAAACCAATTTAAAAACAGACTCAAAAATTATGGTAAACTCATTATTAGCCATAAACTCGAGTTTATCATCAATTAAATGTTAACTATCAATTAAATTCGAGTTTATTTGGTGTTAGAAACAAAATATGTAGCAATCAAATTTTCTAAAGTAGTAATAAACAGACCTTAAAAGTAGGCTCATTATTTGGCACAAACTCGAGTTTATCAATTTTGGTGTTTAAAGAATTTTTTAGGTAATCAAGGTATTTGAAATCGACCTCAGAGTAAAATATTCAAAAATTTATAGAAAACTCACTAAATGCCATTAACTCAAGTTTAATTGGAGTCCAAGAAACAAACTTTTAGTAATCAAATTTTCTAAATAAGATATAAACAGACCATAGAATTTAAGTAAACTCATTATTTGCCATGAACTCGAGTTTACGATCAATTTTTAAACTCGAGTTTATTTGGAGTTTAAGAAAAAAAAAAAAAAATTAGCAATCCAATTTTCAAAACTAGTACATAAACATACCTAAACAGTAGACTCATCATTAACTCGAGTTTATCAATTTTGATAATCAAAGTTTTCAAATCGACCACAGCATAAAATGCCTAAGCATCTTTAGGAAACTCACTAAATGCCATAAACTCGAGTTTATTTGGAGTTTAAGAAAGGGAATTTTAGCAATCGAATTTTCGAAACCAATGCACAAACAGACCTCAAAAATTGTATTAAACTCATTATGTGCACTGAACTCGAGTTTATCATAAATTTTAGTGTTTAAAAATTTTTTGTTAATCAAATTATTGAAAACCTGTCTCAGTACAAAATGCCTAAAAAATTATAGAAGACCCACTAAATGTCATAAACTCGAGTTTACTTGGAGTTTAAAAAAAAAAATTTAGCACCAAAATTAAATTTTCGAAACCCATATTCGACCTAAGCACAAACAACTTTAAAATATTATGGAAACCTCACAAGGGTTCATAAACTCGAGTTGTTACTAGTTGGTGTTTACAGCGAAACAACATGATTTCGAACAAAATTTGATGTCAGGTTTGAAAAATATTAGAGATTTTGGTCACACTGTTACAGAAAAACAAAAATCAAACTAAAGGATGAGTTTCTAAAGTCATATTCAAATGGCATCTAATATTCAAATGGTGTCCTAACACTTGACAGTTTACTATAAACACAAAACCTTGAATGCGAGTTTAAGGCGTAAATTTCCCACTCTTTCCCCTTCAAGGCTACACTAATTGCTTGACTGACAGTTGTAGCTTCAGCGAAGGCAATTCGTTCTGCACTGCCCACTTTTGCTTTCACAACGCCTCCAATTTTTGCGGTCAGTCTAGAATAACGGAAATTGCAAACTGAAACTTCCAGGAAAAAAATACAATAAACTTCAATTTGACAAACGCAAAAATGACGCTATCGAACAGCTGACGAACAATGCAAACAGAAATCCACACATATGCGCATATACACGAGGGAGCTGGCATGACAATTGACAGGAGAATGAAAACTGAGACATGACAACCACGAAAAATTGTGGAATTGTGTGTGGAATTGTAGAGAATGTTGCAAGAACAGCAACTTGAGTCACAAAACCAATACAATCTATGCTACACACATACATACATATGTTCATACCTTAATTATATATTTACGTACAAACAGCAGAAATACAAAACGGAGAAATTGAAAAAGGCAAACATAGCAACAATAACAATAATAAATGACAAAGAAAAAATCAACATGCGGACAGATCGACATAAAATGTATCATTAGGACACGCCTACACACACACACACTCACACACAGATGTACATGCAATTGAAATATGCTTGCAACGCATAAGAACTCGCTGCCGTCACAGGAAACCGAATTCTGTTGTTAATAACTTGTGATGAGGCAGAAAGCAATAAGAAAAGAAATGTGAGATGCAAGCTCATTGTTGTTGTTATTGCAAGGCATAGTTACATTCATACATTATTGAGTGCAAGCAGGGGGTAACGCCAAAAATCTATACATATGTACGATTACTTACGGTGAAAATCGTGAATGCAATCATGGCTGAGTAGTTCGACGATCATTTGGTCTGTCTGTCTGTCTGTCCGTATGCTGGTTGGTTGGTTGGTCACACTGCTAGAACACATGCGGCGTGTAAACAATTAGCCAAGAAGATTGATGACATCGACAAGAGAAGGACGAACGGCCAAATGTATGCTTTTGATTGAAACGAACGAGTGTGCGAAGGGGAAAGCGAGCGCAACTCGAACGAATGCTATTGTGCGCTGCATAAAAAAAACAAATTCTATAACTGAATATACATATACATATGTACATATGTATGTATGTATATAACTGAATATTTATAATTTCAATGAG
This sequence comes from Bactrocera zonata, assembly GCA_037783105.1. Lineage (NCBI taxonomy): Eukaryota > Metazoa > Arthropoda > Insecta > Diptera > Tephritidae > Bactrocera > Bactrocera zonata. The sequence goes on from JBAWJQ010006362.1 coordinate 174,616, forward strand.
CATCAAAGTAAAAATGATTTGGTGTGTGTAGACGCAACAAAGTCATAAAAAGGTAAGGGAAAATCTCATTTTTATGAATCATAACCTTGTTTCAACATTATCTAGAGCAAACAGAAAGTTGTGGATGGCAGCTCAAAAATAAATTCGCCTTTTGCTCGAATACTTGCTGCACTACCCTCGATCATAACCTAAACCCTATTGGAGTAGTGATTATGTTCTTCTTTTTTATTGACGTAGACACGACTTACGCAATTTTAGCCAAGTTTACAACAGCGCGCTAGTCATTCTTCCTTTTCGCTATTTCAGGCCAATTAGAGATTCCAAACGAAGCCAGGTCCTTTGCACCTGATCTCTCCAACTGAGTGGAGGTCTTCCTCTTCCTCTGTTTCCCCCGGCGGTACTGCGTCGAATATCCTCAGAGCTGGAGTGTTTTCATCCATTCGGATGACATGAGCTAACCAGCGTAGCCTCTGTTCCTTGATACGCTGAACTCCGTCATACATTTGCGATTTCAAAATTAAGACTGTCAACAGTGACGTGGGAGCCAAGTCGCAACTGCGATGAGTGTTTGTTTGATGGCAGGAGACCAAGCCAACCTGAAGAAAGTAGACTAAGGGAGCGGATGTTAAGGCCAATCCAGCAGTAGATTGAAGAAATCGCACGATAGGGAATCGCCTTGTCTGAAATTTAGTGGAGAAGACCTTCCCGGTCCTGATGGAACTTTCGCTATTGCTCAACCATTCTTCGGTGTACGAAGTACAAAGGACATTTACACTTATTCAACCGCAGCCAATGAGTATGAAGTTAACTTACCTTCCTAACTGTAACAATCCAACTTCCGTCAGTAATTTTTCATCAAGTTCGACTCATGAGCTCCACCGATCTATGAGAATCTGGGTCCATTTTTAGTATTTTCTGGGTATAATCAAAGATGAATTGTGATCCGTCAATTGTGATCAATCCTACGGCATAAACCAACATAGGAATTTATTCTATAAATCGACCCATAGTTCTAACTACTTTAAGAGAGAGTTCTCTGAGCTGAAATCTCTTGATTTCAGGGAGGAAATACACTCTTTTGTCGCTCGTAAATTTATAAAGAACTCTAACTTACATGTCAGCACTGTTTTCATAACACCATCTAAAGGTAGCCTCAGTTAAGAAATTAATATTGGTTTTCTTGTCAAGTAGAAAGTAGTTCATACAAAAATCCGACTGAAAACGTCGAAATAACAAACCAATCCGTCAAATCATTGCTCTCTCACGACTACTCAATAACAATTAGGTTATGTTAGATGGCTGATCAGATATCGAATGTGGCTATATGTAGTATTTTGTGAAGCCATAGAAAAGTAGAACTCCTGTGTTCGATCTTGTAAGTTAGCAAAGCGCTTAGTATCCAATACAAATTTGCACAGGCGTTTACTTTCGTTCGGTGGGATATCTGAAGATCTGCGCTCGCAAGGGTTTAAGTCCTGACCTTCCAAACGCGAGACAGTCAAAAAGGAAGTTTTGAGTTGTTTCCATCTCATCTTCTTCCATACAGCTGCTTCAGAAGTCGTCTAGTAAGATTCCCAGCCTTACTGCGTGGACGCCAATGCGGCAATGGCCTGTTAAAAGCCCCACAAGTAGGGAGAGGTTAACCTTACTGAGAACAAAGAAATCACTAGATCCCATGCGATCGATCTTGGGCCAAAAGGCTTTTGCGATAGCGTTTGTACCGATGCTGGCTCAGCGCTAGCCAAGCTTTCTCGTAGCCCAGTGATCTACTCTTTAATAGTACTACATAATAACAGTTGTAATACAAAATTTCTAACTACAGATGATGGAAAATGCCTCAAACTGTATGGCTGACTGTATGACTTCAACAAACTGCTGTCTTTCTCGCTCTATCAGCAACATTTCTAGGCAATAAGTAGTTAACAGCAAACTCAATGGAATGGAAATGTAGAGAAATGGTGCTGCCGGCCAAATTAAAATAATCAGATTAACCACAGAAAGCAAAAGCATGCTCGGAGGCAATTTAAATATACGAAATTGCCACATTGTAATTCTCAGCTGTTGGCTGCCAACGTGAGTAGTTACGTGAGTAGTTCTGTCAAATGTACGTGTGTCTTTATGCAGCTAGCTGGAAGAGTAAAGACGACGATAATGAAATAGATGATGAGGCACAAAACAGTTCCATTTGCTTGCTGGCTGAAAGTGGCTAGAAATTCTTTCGATACTTCATGTGTGCATGGCCATGCTATGCTGTGCTATGCGCATCGTTGGTCGTTGGGCGGCGTGTAGCGCTATCATTTTACACTCTCACGCTCACTCCTTCAAGCGCAATGCCACAACGGCGCTGCAGACTAGTGTCTTTATAGTCTATACATATATATTTATGTCTGTATTTGGATGTATATATATGCATTTGTGTGAATGTGTGTGTGTGCTATGTGCGTTTGCCTATCGTTCTACTTATTTCGATTTGAACCATATTATTAAGTGTAGCCAGCAGCAATTAAGTGAGATAAGCAAACAATAATGTTCCTAGTCACGTACTAGCTTGAGACTTGGGACAATTTCTCACTTCACAACTTACAACACACACACGCACACACACTTATGCGCCAGCCTTGCTATAAACTAGTTGCTAGCGAGCGTATGTGTAGCGAGCTCGGTGCGGGGCAGCACGAATTGCTGTGGAGTTGACGCGTTGGCAACATGACATGCTGAATTCCTGCCTCCATTTGTTGCTGTTGTGTTTGTTGTTGTTAAGGTTGGTCGGAAATGGCTCGTCGGCATTGCTAAAATAAAAGCAGAATTGTTGCAAGCAATGAATGAATTGAAATCGTAGCAATGCTTTGCAGTTGATTTACTTTGCTGGTTGCCGGGCAGCCAGGAGCAACAGCAAAAACAACAACACAGCCAATGAAACATTCGCCTTCGGTGTTTGATGAAATTGTATTTCATCCACAGTGTGTGTGTGTGCGACTTTTAATGGGACGACAAAGGTGGCTGCAGGACAGTTTAGCAATTCAGTTGGCCCATCCGAGAACCAAAGCAAGTATGTCTGTGATGGGGGGTATTTGTGGCCTGTGGAATGCCACGGCTAAATAGACAAACGCTTCGGTTAACCGGCATGGAATGTGCGTGGCAAATAAATGAAAAATGTAATAAGATATGTATATGGAATTATTGCGAAAACAACAACAATAAATTGCAAAAGTATATGGCATTTAAGCTGTCTGTGGTTGTGCAAGTTGTCGTCTTATTGCCTGGTCTTTTTTGCGAGGAGTGTTGGTGTGTTTGATGTAATTGTTGTGTGCTTGGAAAATACATTAGCCTGTCAATTTCAATTTCGATTGTGCGCTTCTATTTGATATGTTACCAGTTACATATAGTATACCTGCCAGGAATTTAAGTTCAATTTTCTTTTAGGAAAAGCTTTTGTGCGCATGAAAATTGAATTTTTTATAGTTTCTTGCGCTGATGTGTTGGTGTTTGAACTCGTCTTTGAAGTTTATCTTCTCTGATAGTTTGATAAAGACTAAGTTAATAACTGTCTAATACAGTTATAAAAGTAACGATGAAGTGAGGTAAAAACAGTTAAGAAAAAAGCTATGGTACGAGACTTTATAATGATGTAATTTAAAAAAAAATATTTTCAAAATTTTCCTGATGTTTCTGATAATCTGTTCATAGCTTTTGAGTCTGAAACGATTTAGTGATAAACTCTTCTATAAAATTTATTTCAATTATTTATATAAAAGAATAAAAAACGTATTTTCGACACACCGAAACTTAATACCCTTCAAAGGTGCATTTCTTGCAGCATAAAAGGTTATTAAAGGATTTTTATCTTGATTTTGACTGAGTGGTATGACAGCTATATGCTATAGTAGTCCGATATGAACAATTTCTCCGGAAATTTAAGCGCTATTTTGACAAATAATCTATATCAATTTTTGTGAAGATATCTTGTCAAATGAAAGAATTTTCCATACAAGAATTTTATATCGATGGTTCAGTTTGTATGACAGCTATATGCTACAGTGGTCCAATATGAACAATTCGCTCCGAAATTATAGCTTTGCCTTAAACATTAACTTATGCAAAATTTCGTAAATATATCTTTTCAAATATATCAGATTTACATACAAGAACTTGATTTTGATCAGTCAGTTTGTATGACAGGTATATGCTATAGTGGCCCGACATCGGCGGTTCCAACAAATGAACATTTGCTAGAGTAGAAAAGGAAGTTTGCGAAATTTCAGCGTGATATCTCAAAAACTAAGGAACTTAGTAAACGTAAACACCGCTTACGGTGTTATAGTCGAGTTAATAACAGCCTCAGTCGTTCCTTATTTTCGTTATTTGGCGTAAATTCGAGACACCAAATGTAGACAGACCCTTCTCCATCTGATCTCTCTTCCTATTCCTCTGCTTGCACTGCCTCGTACGCAATCTAATCGGCGAAAGTCTCAGAGCTGGACGGTTTTCGTCCATTCGAACAACATGACGTAGCCAGCGCAGCCACTGACTCTTATTTCACTGAACTACGAGTATGTCAATGGCCTAGTTATCTCGTACTGCTCATCGTTCCAGCGGCTACGGAATTCGCCGTTGGCAAAAAGCAAAGGATATTAAATATTCCGCAAAACCGTCAGCCTCTTCTGCCTCTGCACCATATAGCAGGATGGGAATGACGAGGGACTTGTAGAATTAGGTAATTTTTCGTCGGGAGAGGCCTTTAATTTCAAGGTTTTCAAGTTATTTTTCTTGGTGTTAATACTGGTTCCAAGATAGACGACTTCAAAGTTATGACTGTTAACCGTTACGTGTCAGCCAAGTAACAAATGCGATGACTGTGACAGGAGATATTTCGTCTTGTCCTCGCAAAGCAAAAGCAAAACTAATAGCGCGGTTGTTGAGGCCAATGATATAAATATTATCGGCGTACTCCAGCAGCTGGCCACTCACATAGAAGTTTGTACATTTTCCATTTAGCTCTACAGCTCGTTTTGAAAAAGTCACACGATATGGAGTCTCCTTTTCTGAAACCGTCCTTGATATTGAACAGCTCGGAGAGGTCTCCGGTCCCGACGGAGGACCGTCAGGATCATCAGTTTTCATAGTCGTATTAGTTTTGGGCGACATAGCGGCATAAGGGTAATTCGTGCAGTCGGAGACGGCTTTCAAAGGGACGCTCCACCTTTATGTGGATCTTCTTTTCACGTGTCTTTTCCAAGAGTTGGCGCATGGTGGAAATATGTTCGAGAGGTCCAATCAGTTCGTTGACGATGGGCTTCAATCTTTCGCACACTACGCGCTATAGGACCGTGTATATGTTGACAGTGGGTTTCAATCTATCGCACAATACATTTGATTGGACCTTATATGCGAAACCAAGTGACTGGTTTGCGTATACGTATACAGATAATCGGAGATGGCTCAATCGACTCAGTTCGTCACGCTAATCATACAATTACCTTATAGATTCTTTGATGCTTCCTTTTGAAACAAATTTCGTGCTAAACTTAACATACCCTCTTCAAAGTTGAAATCCATTCCTTTAATTAAATACATTTTCGTACAAATCCTTAGAAATTTACTTAATGTTTTTCGAACATCTACGTATTCCATTTCGCAGTTAAAAAAATATCTACGTTTCGCTTTGCAATCCAACCGACTATTGGACTATCAACTTTCCTTTCATAATCCGATTTTCAGGCTTAATAAATTAATCTTCACTGCACATTTCAGTGTGACGATGCTACAATTTTGTCGGCATGCCAAAAGCATTCATATATATTTATGAATTTGTCAGCATGTGTGCTCCGACTATCCAATTGCTTTTGGGCAACTCTGACCCACATCCGAGTGCTACTTTAAATTTCTTATTTTTGCTCTTACGTCCGTCCGTCCTTATGCATAGGTATGATATTCGTGAAAACAACTCAAGTGTAAACAAATTTTCATACGATTGACAGTTAGAGTAATTTTCGTACTTTTCCAACTTGTTGTCTGTGTAAAATGTGTGCGCGTATTTCTCTTTGGTTTATGAATTGACAATCATGTTGTCTGACATGCATTCAACTTGCGCCTGACTAGCCAAACATCTGCTGTGCGACTCGGTTTCGGTCCGTATGTTCGTCTGTCTGTCTGCCTGTCTCCTGTCTGTTCTTCTGTCGCAATGCATTGCCAACAATTTACCTTATATCTACATATGTATGTATGTATGGATATATTCTTGTACTTTTGCAGACATTTGTCTGTGTGTTCAAATGCATTGCTGTGTTTTTTATTATTTTTCCACGCCCATTGGTTCCGGTATTCGTGTGGGGTATTCCTGCCGTGTTGTGTGTGTGTTTCCATATCTATGTATTTAATAATATTTTGAGTTGATGGCTATTTTTCATTGGTTTTGTTGCGGTCTGCTGCTTGACCATCTCCGGTATCGGTTCGTGTCAAATTTAATTGCTTTTTAAATGGTGTGAAATTAATTTTACAACTTGAGTAATATTAATATTATTTCTTTTTTTTTGCACTTTTATGTGCTCTACGCCATTAAATATTGAATATTTTTTTTTTGTTTTTTGCACGGCATATAGTTTGAACAATTTAACGATGTGGTTAAAGCGTGCTGTGGTATTAAATAAAATGCAATAACTGAGGAAATTTTATATACATATAAGTTTATAAATAAGTATGTATATACAACGTAAAGCTATGCACTGTTAGTTCATCCAGTTAACCACTGCAAATTCTAACAATACTAACATAGGAATTTGGCTCAGGGAAGCTGGCCATATGAAGCGAACCGAACAAAGACAGTCCGAAACTCTGTACTCCTTCGAGTGTATTTCCGAAAACTTGGATCACTATGGCGGCTATTTCTCTGCTCACATATCGACGCGGAATATGTGGCTGGGGAGGAGTCGCTGGAAAAGAGACGCAGTCAGCTTTTTCGCGGATGGATCGAAGCAAGAAAGAAAGACTTGGATTACTGCGTTGCACCGGCTACTTGTGGCGACTTTTTCTCTGCTCACATACCGACGAGGGAGATATGAATGCGGAGGAGTCGCTGGAGCAAAGGCGCAGTCAGCTTATTCGCGGATGGATGGAAGCTGGGAGGAAAAATTTGAAGGAAAGTTTTCTGTAAGGAGCTCTCCGTCAACCTTAGCTCTAGTCTACCGGATCAATGTAGTGTTTTTCAAGCAAAAGCCATAGTCAGCCTCGGATATGGATCAAAGCTGGGAGGAAAGTTTGAGCAGAAAGTTTTCTGTAAAGAGCTCTCCATAAAGCTTAGCTTAATGCTATCAGATCAATGTAGTGTTTTTCAGACAGAAGTGGCTGCTATAAGGTGGCGTTAGACATACTGCTACGAAGTGCAGATTCTTTAAGGGAGGTGAGTAACCACACTGTGGGCTCAAAGCTAGTGAAGAAGTCACTGTATATGCTTCATCAATAGACTCGTTTGTATAGCTGGTCATAGTGGAATCGCTGGCAACTGCAAAACAGACGAGCTAGACAAAGGGGGACGGGAGATCCAGGCAGTTTCTGCTCCATTATCCTGCCTTTGCAAGACGTAGTATGAAAAATCTCAGCAGTCTAACCATCGGTGAGCCAGAAGACATAACCGAAACTGATATTAACCGTCTCAAAAAATTTGTGTCAGGCTCAAAGTGCTTTGTGGATTTGTAAGGGTCTTATGATCTATTATAGTAAAGCTTTTTTAGGTAACAAAACAGACCGACGTTCTACACTGTCCAAGTGAGATGCAAGTTGTCAAAATTATATAGAGTAGACGAGTGGGAAACAGATTTTCTCCTTCGTCGAGCCTTTGCAAGACTTAGTATGAAAAATCTCAGCAGTCTTACCTTCGACAGTCAAGAAAACATAGCCGGAACTGATATTAGACGTCTCAATACATTTTTGACAGACTCAGAGTGCTTTGTCGATTTGTAAGGGTCTTATGATGAATTTTATTGGAGTTTCAGGTAGCACAACGGACTGGCGTTCTAAGGTGTCCAGTTGAGATCCCTGTTGGAATCGATCTCCTGACCTAACCTAACCTAACCTAACTTAATAAATTGACACTTGTAGAAGCAACAAAAATATATTTTAGGCAATTACCATTGTGGTGACTGCATCCGGAATTGAATACGAATCGCCCATATTAATTTTTTTACAACCCACAGTTACCCGGATCAAAATAAATTTCAATTTGCCACCTTCAAAACCAGTATCTAGCTGTTAGCAATACACCTACATACATTAGCTCCATAAATAGACCATATGTAGACTACAACACACATCATTTATAGCTTCCAAGTACAGGGTAGGCCATTTAAAGTTGACCCATTTGCCCATTTGCCAAAATTAAGGCGTCGCGGATAATCAGCTGGGTTTAGTTTTTGTGCCATTTGAATTTTATATGGAAACATCTTCAAATCTTTATGAATTATGCGTCGGAGAGTGGTGCGAGAGATGTCTAATTCCTGAGAGCGGCGATAACTCGATGTCGATGGAGTCTCCTCAATACTGGCTCGTACAGCTTCGATATTTTCATCAGAACGTCTTGTGCGTTGTCTGGATGCATGACTGGCATTACTGAGATTACCGGTGTTCACAAATTTTGCGTATAAAGACTTAATTGTGTTCTTAACTGGAGCACTTTTCACTTTATTTTTTTTGCGAAACGCACGTTGAGTTAACACAATTGAAAAGTTATTTTGAATATAAAGCTGAACAATTTCAGCGCGTTCTTTTGGAGTGTACTGTTCCATGGTATAAATTGTCTTCGAATGACGCTTCTAACGCGGTATGACATTAGCCGATTTGTCAGCGCTGTTAAAAGTTACAGCGTTGCCAGATGGGTCAACTTTAAATGGCCTACCCTGTATCTCTTTGCCGCATATTTATTTTTTGATGTTTTTATTTTGCACACAACATTTAGTTACATATATTGTTGCCTGCTACCTGTGTTCACCGAGAAGGCACGAAATTAAGAAATCTACGCGTCTATTTATTTATCTCAATTTAATATTATTTTTTGTAGTTGTTTTCTAATTTGGCCGCTTTTATTATTATCTTCGCTGCTTAACTGCCACGACCACTTAGTTTTTGTTGCTGCTTCTTCTCGCTATTTACCGTTGTGCTAATTTTAGTTATTTGCGCTTTTTTGCTCCGTTTGTTGTACACAGTTTTTTGTTGTTGTGTTATGCTCAGCTGCTGTTGGCACTTTATCATCGTCATCAAGATATTATTGTGTTGTGTCATTGTTGTTCCATCCTTATGCCAACCGCTAACGTGTAAATACCGCCAGACAATGAGTCTACTTAAATGAGTGCGTGTGTATTTATTTTGGCTTCTATTTTTGGACTTTTTTGCGCGTTGGTGTTTACTCACTAAGCTTAGAGGGATATCAGGCGAATACGAGGTAGTAAGTGCAAGGCAAGGTATAGTCGGTACTTAGTAGATCGTGTTAGGATTTTTCAGTATTCTTCAAACAATGGCGTAGGACCTGATGACTCATAAGTTATTAGTTGATTGGTGGATTAATAGATTGAACAACGATGTGATCCATATGCAGTCCTTTTTTGGTTCTCCGTTTCTAAGCCATAAAAACACAAGCTTTTCTCGAAGATTCGTAACGGCTACTCATCGACTTTTTTTGCGGTTAAAAGTTATCCTCCTGTCCAGCTTACTCGTGAACCAGTTTGACTTCAAAGACGTGTTCGATACGCCACTTCTTTGCTTGCTATGTTTGAGTTCGCTCTCTTATACAGAAAATTAAGAGATACCAGAATGAACAAGATTATCCAGTTAAATTTAGTACGAGATTGTGTTGAAATGCTACGTTCTGCTTCTTCTTCTTTATTGTCATAGACACCGCATACGCGATTATAGCGGAGCTTACAACAACTCGTCAATCGGTCTTTCTTTTCGATATTTAGCGCCAATTCGAGATACCAAGTGTAGCCAGGTCCCCTTCCCCACCTGGTCTATCCAACGGACTGGACGTCTTACTCTTCCACTCTTCCTCTGCTTCCCCGACGGGTACTGCGTCAAAAACTCTCAGAACTGGAGCGTTTTCATCCATTTGGACGACATTACCTAGCCAGCGCTGAGTAATCTATGCGATTGTGTTGGTATATCCCAGTTGCTTGTTCGATTCGCCACTCTCCAAAGTTTGATAAATCCAAAACAACTCGTACGAACTTTTGAGAAATGGCAAACCAAAAAATAACGTTATCTTTACCAGTTTATATACATACATACAATAAGTAGTTCTGGGTCACTAGCCGAAGCCTCATTTTTTTTTATCTCATATTTACTCACGAAATGAGTGCCATCACAATATTACATCACTTAAAGTCGTCACGGCGTACAATTATTATCGAAGATGTTACTCCGATGTTCAGCTTCATTCTTCAGTACAAAAATACACACATATGTATGTATAATAAAAGCAGTTAGCAGTACATCAGCTGCGGCACCAGCGCGCTTACAACATTACTGTGCCACAAAAAAGAACAACCACCAGTGTGTCAGCGTCAGCCTTCACACAGTTTGCATAGCCACCAAGCAACACGGAATCTCGCTGTTTTTTCTTCGTATTTCTACATACTATTTTTTCCTTTTTTTCTTTTTTTTGCCATGCCGTTGTAGGTACATTATCTGTCTTCATAATCTATTCTTGCAGTGCAGTGTCCCAATGAGCGACCATCAGCGCCTGCATTCAATTCCATCATAAATTGCGCGGCTGCTGCCACCACTCACTGCTCCCCTGTATTTTTATCCTCTTGATTGCTTTCGCGTATTATTTCATTTAATTTTCCATTTATTTCGTTTTGTTTGCGTTTGTGTTCTCCATTTCAATGCTTACTTTTATTAATTTATTTCTGATTTTGCTATTTCTGTGCTGGTGTGTGTGTTTCTAATTTATTTTTCCCTTCCCGCTCTTGTCGTTTGCGGAGCTGTCGTCAACTCTGCAAATTGTTTTCGTTTTCGTTTTCTGTTTCTTGCTTTTTTTACGGCTGTCATTTGGCGTCATCTGTTGTTGTTGTTTTTCTCTTGCCAGCCACAGCTTCGAGTTGCCTGCGCTGGCTGTTATTTAATGACTGAACTGACCTGCCACAATAAAATGTACGTAGAAATAAGAAATATGAAAGAAGCAAGATAACGTCGTTCGGCAAACAAGTGAGCGAGCAGCGCACCGAGCCACTGCGAAAACAATGCGCGATCAACAGTAAATACACGCGAACACACATACAACAGAAACAACCGCGCGATTGTTGGCCGCATAAAGCACTCGTGGTGGGGGTACTCGCGTAAGTGCACGAGCACATGTGCACGGTACGATAGCACGACAAGTGGTGGCGGCGGCGGCGACCAGCAAAACATTCAACTCCACGCCGCGTTGCGCCATTATCCGCCGCCGTCTCACACACCCACTAGCCGACACTCGGCGTTCACGCGATTTGTTGTGATTATTTTCTTCGCAATTTCGGAATTTTTCAGCAATGGCTTTCTTGTTTCAACTGCAGGTAGGCTCTCTCATATATAAGACGTTGTTGTCTGTGCTCACAAACCGCGCAGTTCGTGGCTCTGGAGATCTAAGCTGGAGCTGCTTTGCAGTTTATGATAATTTCGACTGTGGCCGATGGTCATTGTTATGTAAAAGCTGGTTCTTACCTTTTTCGTTGCGGTTGCTGACGGCGGTGCTCCCACCGTTCTTCATTGACACACTGCAACTGCACGCGCATCAGACGCTAGTTTCATTGATTATTCTCGTGCGACTTCCACACATCGCACAAACGTCTGGCGTTGTGTACCCAGCGTTTAGCGCTGAGCCATGCAGCACTGCTTCAACCAAGCACTCGCAATCCCTCCTTCCCCTTACCGAAATCGGGTTCGCACGTTTTCTGCCATTCTTCATACTTCGAGCGCCGTGTAGAAACAATGCAGCCGAGCGAAATGCAAATCAATATTGCAATCTCATATCTCTCGCTTCTTTCACTGTGTATTTCTGCTGCGCGCCTGCTTTCCTGGTCTTATCGCTGGCGACTGATTGCTTCCTTATTTCTTAGTTATGCTACGGCATTCTTTCTCGCTTTTTATGTTGCACATGCAACATCATGCAACATTTGTTATTGTTTTGTTATTACATGTGCAACATATTTGCACAAACTTGTTGGGCAACCTGCAACATGCACCGCACACACGTACTAAATCAACTTGTCGTACATACGTACATACATACATACGTACATACATACAGAGGTAATATTCCGACAACATGTTGGCGCTCTTCTTTGGCTGCTGCTCCGGTTGTCGCTGCCACTAAACGGCCATGAACTCCAACACAAAATGTAGCAACACGCAAACACACAATGTTGCAAGCAGACGTCTATGCAGCATCGCACACGAGTGTATATGCCTGTTTGGACGCCTTCGTATGTGGCAGCAACAAGCATATTAAAGGTAATAAAAAAATTGTTTGTTGCTACATCACCAAACGAGCAGCAAGTAAAGCAAGCTACTTACAAACGGAACAGACTCAGCTTAAACAGTAGCAGGACCAAGTAATGCCCTCAAGGAAATGGTGAGCATTAGGAAAGCAGCAAGTGAACGAAAACAGACAATAAACGTTTTAAAAAGTGGGTTCTTCAAGAATTTTGCAGCTAACAGGAAAGAAGTATGCGGTAAGACTTATGGAAAGTACAGAAAGAGCAGCCAGTCTTTGCATCTTTGGACCTCTCAGAACAACGCTAAGCCAGACACTAAAAGCAATTCTTCACTTACAACAAACAGACCTTTTTTGTAAATAACTGACAACGAAGTCAGCTCTTAACCTTGTGAAATCCTTTTAGTCGCAAGTAAGAAGGTTCATTCTATAAAACTTAAGAAGTCCCAGTTTCTTCCGATTACTACAGATTATTTCTCTACCCTTCCAGAGAAGAGTTGGAAAGAAGCGATGCGGACAAGGACGCAGGAATTGGCATGTATACGGATAGTTCCAAACTATTTGACCGCCTTCCGCCTACCAGGCCACTGTAGTGTCTTCCAAGCGGAGATCAAAGCTATTAAAGAAAGCCTTTTTGTTCTGACAAGAAGTGAGCTTCTTTTATGCTCGCCTTCAAACGGATGTTTTGAGGCTACGCAGAAGAAGGTCTAAGACCAGAAGTCGTGAGCTACTTGAGCCAGATGTGAAAGGAACGTTTCTAGCCACTCCCAAGTGGATGGTGCTCAGAGAACTTTTCTCACTTGCGTGAACTTTTAATTATGGCTTCATCCTCCAACGTCAACAAAGAATAAGAAGCCCGACGACTTTGATATGCGTAAAGTCTCTTAAGGTTTCATCAAAATTAGTGAAAGAATGCCCTGATCTCTTAGTGGATCTAACTTCCTATTTCACCATAAACTTGCAATGGGTTCCAAGACCTAGTGGTATCCCTCGGAATCGTGAAGCAGATGTACTAGCCAGAACAGGCTCTAATAGGAGTTCTTACAGGTCGCTGCCTAATATGTCAAGAGGTACATATGTGAAGATAATACTATAAAATATCTTCTATTATTATAAATGAAAGGCTCTGTGTAGGAAAACAATCGCAACCATCGGCTGAGAGTTCTTGGCGTTGACTTGCTCAGATAAAAGTTTTCATACCGATGGACTCATCAAAAGCACAAGGTGATTTGCGTGATTCAGAGAGAAGATAATAGACTGAGGGGCCTATAGTCCCGGTGGTATCACAAGAAACCTCCTAAAGGCCTGTCGTCAGACAGCCGCTCACTCAATCCTACTCTAGGGCAAAAATCGTCAGAAGTTTCTTTTTTGCACTTTTAAGAAAGGTTATTTTTTCTAAGCTTTTAAAAATATTCCAATAGAGTTCTGGCATTCTCATAATTGTTATTATAGCCCTAGCATATCACCTCGTCTAAATTTTGATATTTTTTTCCCGCCGGCTCATTTATGCATTTCCTAGCGCTCGACTACGTGTGGCAAGCACAAAAGCATTTATTGTTGCCATATTCGCCACTTTATGGCTTTCGTCTGTCGTTTTTTTTTTCATTTCGCTTTTGCTTGCTCCTATTAGCTTTCGTGTTATTTTTATGTGATTTAATTTTTCATATTTTATTTTTGCCCTTATTTCTTTTTATTACTTTCTCAGCCGCTCCGCTCTGCGCGCTCCCTTTGAAATTGTTATTTTGATTTTTATTTTTTATGCGCTTTGCTTTATTAACCATATTCTTCTCTGCATACATTTGTTCTCGCTCGCGACTCGACCGCGTCGCAAGCCCACGGCACACTACCGCGCCTCTTCCACTCACACACACACACAGCGAGCAAATAAACAACCCAACGGCACCTTTGCTTTCGCCCTTGCTCGCTCGCGGCCCGCGTCTGTGTGCGCCGCCACCGGAATTCTCAATGATTGTAAATTCAATTTAAAATCCATTTAAAATATCAACAATCTGAAAGTATACAATTTAAATTAGATTAAAAAAATTTCAGGAAAAACATTTAATAAAATCTTTATTGCCGCCGTGATATTTTTATGATAAAAGGATTTCACTGCACGACACGAAGAGATACAGACAATTAAGTAGTTCAGAAAACATTTACTTGTTAGAAGTTGAAGGGACGGTGCTGCACATTGTGTTTAACTTTTCCCACACCCTCTGTATGACTGTGTGTGTGTGGGTGTGTTTGTGCATTTCTGACGTTGTCAGTTGCCGCCTCTGAACTCTGTGCTTAGTTACCGGGTTGATCCTTTGATTTTCAATTTAGTGTTTTATTGCACGTTTCCCCGTAATATTAAATTCGGCGTTGATTTATCTCAAGTGAGGCAAAGAACAGATGCAGCCGTCTATTAAAAAAAATATGTATGTATGTATATTTGTATATAAAAACATTAAAAAAATTTGAAAAAAATAAATAAAATATGAATGAGACTAATCCTATAATATCGACTGATAGATTGTTGAGTACTTGAAAGGATTTGGAATGTTTAGCTCTAATTGCACTCAATTCATAATTTACGCTCATTTATTTGTATTGTAGATTTACAGTCTATCGCCTAAACTTCAGCCATTTAATCGCGACAATACTATTCTCAACAAACCATAAAGATATTGGAACCTTATATTTTATCTTCGGAGCCTGAGCAGGAATAGTTGGAACATCACTTAGAATTTTAGTTCTATTATAAAGAGGGATCCAAGTCGAGGTACTTTTTTAAATAGCCTCTTCTTGACAGATCAAGAACTAAAGCCGTTCGACCTTCCCGAACGACTTGCTTCGATCTATAAACTCTTGAAAAGTTCCCAGAAGATCCGAAGTTTTTGAGCCAAATTTTGCATACTTATGGCTCAATGAACAAGCAAAATTGCCAAATTTGGGACGAAGAGCAACTTGAAGAGATTCAAGTGCCGCCTACTAATCCAGAAAAAACAACGGCTTGGTGTGATTTGTGGGTCAGTGTAATCATGTGCCCATATTTCTTCCCAAACGATGCCGGTGAGAAAGTAGCAGTCAAAGGCAATTGTTATCGCGTCATGATAACCGACCATTTGAAGCTCGTGATCTCGGCGACATTTGGTTTCAGCAAGACGGCGCCACTTCCCACAATCAATGGCTTAGTGTTTTCTCACTTCGGTGAGCTGATAATTTCCCGTTTTGGGCCGGTCGATTGGTCACCAAGATAGTGTGATATCACACTGTTAGACTTTTATCTGAGAGGATATGTATTGTCTAAAGTCTAAGTGCTCAAACGAGTAATCGAAAATTGGACTGAGCGGATGGACCATCTGAGACCTAGCTGCGGACAAAATTTGAAAGCGAAAATCTTCAAAAAAAATGCAATAGAATGTTTTCAATAATAATAAACATTTCCCATTAACTTTGAAGATCCTATGTTTTTTTCTTTGAAAAAAACAGGGAAACTCAAACTGGATCATTATTTATAATAAAATAACTATAAACTTATCACACTTTTCTAAAAAAAACAATATCAAAACTTGTGAAATTAAACAGTTCCTGATTAAGATCGAAAACCTTTAAGCCAAAATCCATTTCTAGGATCTTCACGAAAGGGCTTATGACATCAAAATTGTCTATGAAGATAGAAATCATCGAGACTAATCCTCTACATACCAAAACTGGAACAGAATAAGAAAAAATGGAAAACAGTTAGACGGAGGACCTTCCCGTTATAATTAAGAGCTCATACTTGGGAAGTCTTTCTTGGAGGTGTCTATCAACCAATTTTTCAGAGTTCGAAGCAAAAAATACATATATATTAAATTTTATTTTGACCCACCCTTATGCATACATTTTTTTAGATTTCAAAAGAAATTGTTTAATTATGGGAAAATATATTAATGTATTCCGATAGAATATTATACGAACCGAAAAATAAACATTCATCCTTTTGACCCACCCTAATACACTTATGTATATATTTTGAATTTAAATAAAAATTGGTTAACTACTTGAAAATATATTAAAGTATTCGACAGAATATGATACGAAGCGCAAAATAGTTTTTGGATTTTTTTTTTTACCCACCCTAATGTATATTTTTTGGATTTAAAAAGATCTCGTTTATCTATGTGAAAATATATTAAAGTATTAGACAGAATATTATACGAAACGACAAATAAACATCCTATTTTCTTTACCCACCCTAATGTAAATCTTTTGGAACAGAAATTGTTTCCCTATGAAAATATATTAAAGTGTTCCGACAGAATATTATATGAAGCGAAAAATAAACTTTCGATTTTTTTTTACCCACCCTAATGCATATATTTTTAGATTTAAAAAGAAATTGTTTACCTATGGAAAAATATGTAAATTAAGTTTTCTGACAGAATATTGAAACAATAATAATAAAGAATAATAGTATTTGTTAGGCGACGGCTTTCTCAGTCGTAAGATCTCAATCATATCAGCCATGATGATTCCTATATTAGTTCACAGCTACTAAAGCAAAATATCGTAAAGCGAATTCCAGAGCCTTCATAATTCAAGATTTAGTGCGCACAAAAGTAGTCACATAAACACAAATCTTAGATGTAATGCTCCGAAAAGTAGAAGCAGACACGCGCCAGCCTACATTTCTTACTTCGGCGCGTTAATATTCGGCGGAGCACTAAACATAATCAGATATACGATTGCGACTATTTTCCTAAACACCTAAAGCTAGGCTAACCGTACACTACTCTATCGCATAAACTCTTGTATACCTTGCCGCAACACACTTCACCGCCAACTGTCACTCCTCAGACGACTAAAAAGCTAATAACTATTTTCGCAGCTATCTACTTAATATCTCATTAGAGAAAATTACTTAGCATCATTTGAATATGAATATGAGCGAGCGACGTTGGCATATCGTCTCAACCCCAGCGTTGAAAGAAAGTGCCCCTGCACGGCGCCACACCTTCCACTGGCGACGACGGTGTGGAAATAGTGGAGGTGAAGCGCGCCTTGCCAGCATACAGCCGCCAAGCAACGCCAAAAAGCATTCTCGTGTTCAACGGCCAAAGACAAACAATGCCACCCAAACAATGGAGTCGACTTGATGGTGGAGTAGCGTAGAGTAGTTTGGCGACAGGCAAATTAACATATGAATAGAGAGTGTGCCGAGTGTACAACTCATAGATGGTTGGCAGGCAGATAGGAGGCGAGCAGGCGGCGGCACAGCTGACAAGTACTTTAGCAGAAGTGAAATAGACTTCCTCCCCCACGTCTGGCTGTCGTACACTCGCAGCACTTACAGCATGTGAACTATGGTTCGTCGTCTGCCGACAGCGCACGAGTATGTAAGTTGAAAGTTTCTTGTACAACTCTGCGGTGGCAACTATTAAGGAGCACAAGCTGGTGAATTTAAAGTGAGGAGCTTGCTATCTCAAGCATTCGGTTGGTACATGGAGAAAAGTACATATATCTGATTGAAAAATTAATCAAGTGATAGCGCAGTAATTTTTTCTTTGATATTATTCCCTCCTGAGAGCGCTTGTCTTAGGATTTGTGTTTAGAATGCCAAATTGACACACAAATTGGAGTGACTATTAGTTGTACGAAGGTCGCCATTCCAGTGCCTCGAGGCTGAAAGGTTATTAGAAGCTGTTGTTGTTGTAGTGGCAGAATTCTGCCGAGTTGACTTATGTTTTTATGAAGTTTTATTATCTTTCTTCAAAATAATATACCTAAAAATCACAAACGGTTAGTGACAGGTTAGGTTAGTTATATGACTGATCAAAGATCGTAAGTGAACTACTATATGAAGTCCTTAGTATTCAATACTAATTAGCACAGGCATTTCATTTCCATTCCCGCCAGCTTGGTGGGAAGTCTCCCGATACCCAGCTTCCGAAGTGCTTCGTCTTGACCTCCCAAACGCGGGACAGTCAAAAAGAAAGTGTTGAGTTGTTTTCAACTTATCTTCTTCCATACAGCTTCTCCAGATGGGGTCTGGTAGGATTTCCAGATTTACTGCGTGGACGCCAACAGGGCAATGGCCCGTTAAAAGCCCCTAAACTAAGCTGAAGCTAGCCTTACTGAGGGGCAAAAAGATCACTAGATCTTGCGATCGATCTAAGGTCAAAAGGCTTGTGGGAAAGCGCATGTACCGCTATCTAGTAGGCTAGTGACAACTTCGACCATAATCCATGAGATGTCTTTGAAGTTCTCATAGTCTTTCAAAAGTGTATAACTCAGTCAGTCACATCCGATAAGAAAAAATGTTACGGTTTATGCAAAGGTTTGGAAATTTTGGAAACTTGCTTCAAGATCCGTTAGTGTCAGTTAGTTACCCTCCGTACAAAATTCTTCTGGTTCTTTCAAAATTTTTCATCACTAGACTTTAATTTTCTGTTATCAATTTGTACAAATTTCTGTGAAATAAGCGAGTTCTCCACAGATTCGGGGTTTCCTTGCAGCAAAAAGATGCATTGTTGTTATTATTTCAGCGAAATGAAACATACCTCAAGTAATTTGGAGGCAGGCTGACGAGTTGATAACCTTTGGTCGGATCAAAATTCAAGTCCGTTCCAAGTACGTAGTTCTGTATGTCGTGTAAACTAACGTTGATCAATACCAAAGCTTTGTCAGGATCGAGAAGGACCTCTCCGAGCCGTTCGATACCAAACGAGGTTTCAGGCAAGGCAATTCCCTATCGACTTCTTCAATCTACTCGACGATGAAAGTGCAAACTCTACAAGTCCCTCATTATTTCCGTCTTACTGTGTGGGGCGGAGGCATCGACAATGGCATCATCTGATGAGTAGGTCTTAGGAGTCTTCAAGAGAAAGGATTTGCGAAAGGTTCATGGTATTTTGCAACGGCGAATAACGCAGTTTACGGATCGATGCGCTGTACAAGATATACGACGACATTGACTTAGTTCAGCGAATCAAGAAACCACAGCTGCGCTGGCTAGGTCATGTTGTCCGGATGGAGAAGCACACTCCAGCTATGAAGGTTTCGATTCAGAATCCTCCGGTAGTTGCAGAAGAGGAAGACATCCACCCTTTTGGAGTGATCAGGTGAAGATGACACTCACTGCACTTGGTCGTGGTTAGAGCTACCTCCTACCCATTCCTTTGTCATATATTCGAGGTTTGTATATTTTCTTGGTGACTTAGTCTAGCATCCAGACCCTTTTAAAACCGAAGTTCCTAAAAATATTTCCTTTTGAATTCCTATATATTCTTCCTTAACAAAAATACTGCCTTGTTCTCTTGACACCAAGTAAGCTGTGTAACTGAAGTTAAGAATCAAAGCGTGAAGGCTTCGATTTGCCAATTCGTTATGCCAATTGACATGCCAACAAATATGGGACTGTAAATATGCCTGCATATTCTTCGAATTACAGCGCGACCGAGCCTAGTTTTGGCATACCTTTGCATATGAGCTGGCGGCCTTGGTTGCCTTTTGGCCAATAGCAGCAAGATTCAACAAAATAATCTCCATAATTAACGGCACTGCGCGAGTTTTTGCGAATTTCCTTTGCTCTTTTGCTTGCGTTCTTTCGAAATTCAATGTATTTTTGTTTCCGTTTGCGCTTAAATTGCATTTCAATATTTCTACCTTCCGTGCCGTGTTATTGCTTCATTTCAATTTCGGGCAACGCATAAGCGCCTTCCCGGAAAGGATCCTTATGCACATTAAAGTTATCAAAGGGTTAAGTTGCAGAACTTCCCAACACGTTTACCTACACTCGAAGTGAATTTATATATTATGTACATATTTTAAAGCTGCAAATAAGTGTCGGTGGATATGCGTGTGTGTGTGTGTGTGTGTGCGCTACTTATTCATTCACATTCACATGCAACTTCAACTTCGCTTTTGTGTGCTCCTTAAGTTGGTTGTGGCGCTCCTCCTTTACCACTTTCGCTCCACTGCGGCTTCATAAAAAATTTATGTGCCATTGCTGCCACATGGAATTCACTCTTATCGGCCAACACCGCCGCCACACAACCAACCGACTTCAACCACTTCGCATTCGTCCTTGCTCCTCATCTTTCACACACAATTCGCTTTCATGCGCTACCTAGCGATTCGAGCGTATGTGCATACGTGTGTATATGTGCGCATGTGTGCGTGTGTGTTAGTAGCCTGCCTGCCTGCGGATTGGCAACAGTCGCATTTGCCGTTGTTTTTGTTGCGCCATCACAGTGGCATTTGGAGTCACTTGCTGCCAATCGCTTTGGAGTCATACTGCTGACTCAGCGCAGCGCTCGCGCAAAGCGCTCCCCATCGTCTACTCCGCCGTCGCCGCCGCACACCGCTCTTCCTCCTCCCACAGCGCATGCTGCCAGCCACTGCAAATCTCCCGTGTATGTGTCGGCAGTTAAATTCTTCGTTCTTTCAACATAAAAAAAAAAAACAACGCTTCGTTTGGTCGCGCATTTGCTTGGCTGAAGTTGTAAATTTTGCATTGCCATTCCGTTTGGGGCAACAACACTTTAATGAAAAACGTACAAAAAACAAGCAGCAGGAATTTATGTTAACACAGTAAATATGCGCATAAACGCGCTGACAAACCCGAAGCGGGTAACGAGCCCGGTCGCGAGGGCGGTAGGCCAGCCACCAGGCGGGCAGCAAGGCAGGCAGTCAACAATGTTGGCTACAACATTTCTACAATGTTGCTGATTTGTTGCGCATTTTTTCGTGCGGATTGCGTACACACCATCATGCAACATTTGAAATTTTTGGTTGAGTGAAAATGAATGTTCAGGAAATTTTCACAAATGAGCGGCATTTCGAAGTGTTTTTCGCAGAAACTTTAAGCATCTCACAAGCTGTTAAATTGAAGATGTGTTTTGCAAGTATTTGCTGCACCGGAGCCACAACGGTTGTAAAAAATATTTGCTCTACACATTTTTGAAAATAATACTCCAATGTTTTGTTGGCCTGCCAAAGTAATATAAATTTAGTAGGCTCCAATAGGAACGTTGCAATTATTCCATAAGGCGGTCCTTACTCTTTCTGAAGCTAAAATTTGTATTTGTTTATAGAATCCGGCCACATATTGACTATTTTGCAATCATTGAATCTACATTTTCATTATGCCATCTCACAAATCGTCTTGTGTATCAGCTTTGACTCGCTCTATGACTAAATAATGGAAGTTTAATGCCACTAATACCACCCGTTGGTCCAACATAGTGTCCGTCATGCCGGAAAACACGGCATTTTTCAAAAATTAACGGTAATATATAGAATAAGTGGCTACATAGAACAGCCTTCACTTGCAAGTGGATTAGATTGGAACTACCTCAATCAAAAAATTTGCGCAAAATCAAACGGAGTCCGCTCAGCGCCAGAAAAAGTGTAGGAATACATATTCAGTAAACCAAACGTCGATGAACCTATTGGGTCCTACACTAAACAAGTTTTTTTTTCTGCCATTTGAACATGATATTTTTATTGTGTAACAATTTATGAAATTATGCATATATTCTCCATTTTGAGCCAATACCTTTTGTCAACTTTCGGGCCATAGATAAATTCGACGCTCATAAAATGCTTGAATCTTACAGGCCAAAAATTGGTATTTGTAATTTTTGACTTCTTGATTTCAGGCAAAGGTTCTTCCATCCAAAAATCTGCAGAACATGCTAAGTACGGTAGCACATCCCATTGAAACCCCAAAAGCTTTTGGCGAGTCATCAAACTTGTATGAGGTTTCGCATTATCCTATTGGAACACAACACCTTTTGTATTCATCAAATTCTGGCCGCTTCTGTTTGAGCGCATCACTCTGTTGGTTCAGCACACTTTAGAATTAATGATGGTAATATTGAGCAATAGGAGGATGGAGTCATGTGTAGAAGTTCACGCAAGTGAGGAAAGTTCTCTGATCGCCATTCACTTGGGAGTGGCCAGAAACGATTCTTTTACATATGACTCAAGCAACTCACGACATCCGGTCTTTGACCAAGTATCCTCTGGGTAGCCTAAGAACATCCGTTTGAAGGCGAGCTAAAGTGAGAAGGCAAAACAACCCCCTGCATAGGGTTGTGCGCTGGGTTTGGGACCCGCCACGTAAAAAAAAACACTCCAATGAAAAAACAACAGCCTCGTATGAGAGACCCCCCTTCTGGAGAAGGATCTGACTTCGCTTGGAATATCCAATTAGCGCCACGTAGCGAAAAGAAGAAACGGCTGGCGCGCGGTTGTTAACTCAGCTATAATCGCGTAAGCGGCGTCTACGCCAATTAAGAAAAAGAATGTTGAGCAATAACCAAAAATAAACGAAATCTTTGAAATGTCACCAAACAGACAACATAACCTTTTGATTGGTTACTCTCGAACTATCGAGCTTCGAAGTGGTTTGAGTTTATTTTTACTTTTTAGACATTGATATATTGCGTTTTATATTCTTGCAAACAACCCAGTTTTTGTCGCCAGTAACAAGCCGCTTTCAAAGTGGATCACTTCTGTCATTTGATAAGCAATGCATTGTCATTAATGCGACGAAGCAAATTTCGTTCCGTAAGAATATGGGGGGCCCCATATTATTCTTCGAAGTTGATCCTAGACGTTTCATGTGCTTATGAAGTGTCGCGTTAAATAAATTTAATTTTTCCACAATCTCTCGAGTTGTTATTCAACCGACGAACTTATTTTATCCACATTGGCTCCAAGAGTCCTACCGGCACGTGGTTATTTCTGAAGATCGAAACTGCCGGAACCAAATTTTGCAAACCAATTTTGGCATGGCGTTCGGTCTTTCGCTTTGCTTGAACGGCATTATGAACCTTTTGATAGCAAAACAGTAAAATGTGTCGAAAGTGCTGTTTTCGATCTGTCATTTTCGATAGGTCATCCAAAAAAAAAAAAAAAACAAAAAAACATTCCAAAAAAATTAAGAAATTTTTTGAAAAACAAGACTAATGTAAGTCAGCTGTTCAAATATATAACGGTAAAGCAATTAAGTATGAAGTTGGCTGGGAAAAAGTTCAATAATATCAACTGTTGTCATCAAACGAAATTATTTATTGGAACGACCCAATATAAAGTATATAGTATGTGTAATTAATCAGCGAGTCAAGCTGCGTTGATTAAGCTATGTTCTCGGAATACTGTCTCAGTTTTTGAGATATCCATCTGAAATTTCGCACACACTCATGTCTCGCCAAGGAGTTGTTCATTTGTCGGAATCATCTATATCGGATCACTATAGCACATAGCTGACATGCAAACTGATTGATCAAAATCAAGTCTTTGTATGGAAAACTTTTTTATTTGTCAAGTTATCTTCAAGAAATTTTCCATAAATCATTTCCCAAGACAACGCTACAAACTCCGTTTAAGTTATAAAGATCGGACAGCTAGTATATCATATAGCTGCCATACAAATTGACAAATGAAAATCAAGATATATATTTTTTATGCCTTTTTATACAAAAAGAAATGCACCTGTGAAGTGTATTGTAGTTATTTGCGAGTTGTTTATAAAAGAAGTACATCTTTTCTCTTGTTTTTCTTTGAAATACTCTAAAACCTTGTCAGCAGGTATAAACCACCATACCTAAACAGATAATAACGACCTTGCGTCGCTTTCAACGCCAAGCAATAATCTCACAATAGACTGTTTTACAGCTCATCTAATTATGCGCTCAGCGTCAAAACAGGAGCCATATTCATGTCTGCAAACCATAAACATCAATGAGCCAACTACATTTCAACACACACACACAACTATGAGATATAGTCGTACATACATACATACTTATGTGTGAGGAAAGTAGAAATTCGTGTATGTTTAGTGAAAACAGATTTGCCGACGAAACGCCAAAAACAAAAAGAAAACAGCACGAAAATGGTAATTTTCATTTTAATCTGCACAAGCTTTGTTGTTGATGTTGTTGCCTGTGTGCTAGCGCTACTATTGCTGTTTGCCGGCACGATGTGTAAAGTCTGCACAAAATGTGTGAAATGCAAATATCCTGTCGGTCGGTGTCGGTCGGTGCAGACCGGAAAATAGCATAGCAGCAGGCGCAAAGGTGAGCGGCGTCTCAAATACACACACATACACATTTCTATATTACATATACACATACTTATGTGTGATAGGAATGCAGGATTGTAAAATTTGTTGATAAGTACATATGTATGTTTGGCTAACTAACTGTATTCGTATGTTTTTTTTTTTGTTTTATTTTTGGTACGAAAGTGTAAATTAAATTACACACACATACACATATATATTTGGTATATAATCTCATATAGTATATAAAAACTTTATTGATTTAAGCACTTTGATCATTCGTTTGAAAAATTGTATCTTCTCTTCAGGTAGTTTGGCATTCTTATCCTTCCCATTATCTTCTTACACTCCGCACCTTCTTTCTCTCAGTCTTTCTGTGCGCATTTGCTTAGAATATTGATTTTGTTGTTTGTGCATAAAATGTGCGTTTGTGTGTTCATCCGTGTGTATATTGCACCCGGCGCTCAGCTTACTTGCTTACTCCATCGTTGTTGCTGGTTGCCTTCCCGCATGAAATCGTTCAATAATTTTTTAGGGGAAAAGTTTTGAAAAAGTTTGCTCTTTATCATGCTTTCCTTGGCACAGATTTGCAATTACTTTTTAAAATTTGCATAAAAAATATGAGCTGAGCGCCGAAAATTAACGGTGTCATAAATATGTAATAACGGTGTTATACTATGTGGCAGCTTATCTATTCATTTTTATCATTTATTCATATAGATGCTTTCAATTAGGGGTGTAAACAGTTATAAGTCTCCTTAACTCACATATTTACTTACCAAATTCTGCGCTAAGAAATATGTAAAGTACAGTTAAAACAACCACAACTCACCTTTAGTTGTTGATGGAACTTCTATCTTGCACGCAGCTAGATCTAGACTTTGCCTCTAGCAACTTCTATGAAAATTGGAAGGTTAGGACCAATTATTTTCCATAACCGTCATAAATTTTGACCCCAACGCAAACTGCCACCTCAGAAATATTTTTCAAAATGCTATAGACAACTCGTTATCTTACTGACTGACAAAGTTTTTCATGCAGAACTAAACGATCAACTCTAGACTTCAGTGGTTCCTGATGACGGAAACCCAACCTCATAGTTAGTTAACAAATAAAGGAAACGTCGGAGTCCATGTAAAATATATATTGTGACATAAAAGTTCGCGGAAATTGTAAATAAAACGCAAAACATTTATTTACTTCTTAATATTTATTTTGTTGCCTTCAAAGTAATCGCCACCAGATGTAATACACCTATACCAACGATTCTTTCAGTCCTCGAAACACTTTCCATAAGCACTTTTAGGGATGGCCTTAAGCTCCTTTAGCGAATCTTGTTTTATATCCTCAATCGAAGGAAATTCACTTTGGGGAACAAGAAACAATCACACATAGCCCAATCTGGTGAATCCGTGGTTAAACGATGTTATTTTTGGCTTTAAATTCCTTCGCAATCGTGGATCAATGCAAAAATTCAGCTTTATCAGAACGAGTCGAGCAGGAACGCGTTTCATACTCTAAATATCCACCAAAATCGTTCAAACGGACTCGCGAGAGATGTTGAGCTCTCTTGCCGTCTCTCTAACACTTGGCTGATGATTTTCAAGCACTTTTTAATATTTTCATCAGTTGAAAAGGTCGAAGGTTGCCTAGAACGAGGAATGTCTTCAACGATCTCTCGACCGTCTTTGAAAGCTTCGTACCACTCGTAGGCTTGTGTTTTTGATAAAACTGAATCACCGTAAGTCTTTTCAAACATTCTCAACGATTCCGCATACGAAATTTGGTTAAAAATACAAAACTTGAGACAAATTCTTTATTCGATATTTTTATCCATTTTAACGTTCTGATATTTTACACACTTTCTTTTTTCCTCGAGAAACAACTCATTTGTGGAAATCGGCGATATTGGTGGACCATAAGATGAAAATTTGGCATAGCATATTTTCCAAAGCAAATCTACATTCTGCGAATATATTGTTCAGATCGGACAACTATGGCATATACATAGCTGCCATACAAACTGATGAAAAATTATTTTTTTTTTATGAAAAGCGTTTTTTTTTTGTGACAAAAAATGTTGTTTTGTGCAATTTTAAGTTGGTTATTGTGTTACCACGCATTTTTGTGTGTCAATTGAAATTCACCACAATCTAGACTAATCTCTAAGAACAATTTACGAAAATTTCATTCAAATATGCATGTGATATTCGAATCCTCGATGCTCTCAACCACATACTGTGAACCGAATTCGATCAAACAATGACTACAACACAAAAAGATGTCTATCTTCTCATCCAATAATTCCCAACAATCAATTGCATTTCTTCGGCCATTAAATTATTCAAGTCAATAATTTGCTGCAATGTTTTTTTGCTCGCACTTCAGCTAAGCCGACAGCAAAATAATATCCTGAACAATATGGTTTTTTCAATTGCTTTAATATTTGATTACCATAACAATACATACTCGATAGGCACACATACACATACACACATATGCAAACATTTGTCGTCTGCTGACACAAAAGTATTTCATGTGTTTCTGCTCGCCTCCTGCAAAAAGGACTTTTCACTATTTATTTATCGAACACTTCTGTGTTTAACAAAAGTTTCAATAGCAGCAACAACAACAACAACAGCCCAGAGTCTGTACAATCGAAATTCAATTCAATACATTTTATTGTCGTCGTATTGTGGAGAACTTTTTCGTAATGAATTTATCAGCTCAATACAATCTTTGTCGCCGCTTCAGTGACTTATTTACGAAAATGCAGCCTCGTTGTGGCATACACACACACACATGCACGGCTGCAGTTATGCAACAGCCGAATTGGCCGTTTGGCATTTTTACATATTGTCGAACAACAACAACAACAACAACAACAGCAACGATATGACTCTTGGCATAGAACAGATATTAGTTCTGACACCGCTTACTTTCATACACATACATATGTACATATGTATATAGTTATATACTATACATTATGTGCTTGTGGTTGTTCGCTGCAAAGATTGTAAATTTTATTTTATTGCATTTTAATGTGTCTCTCTGCTGGAGTTGGAGCTAAATTGACTCGCTTGCTTGCCAACACCGACGTAACTGCCAGTCGCCAGCCGCCAGCATTTATATATATGTATGTGTATAATTGTGGTGAACATAAGACATTTTCAAAGGTTATTTTACTAATTCGTAATTCATATAAAAATGCGCATATGTGCGTGTGTGTGTGTGCTATTGATATATTGTCTGTGAGGTTTCATTAAGATTGTCTTCGTTGTAATGGATGTTCTTAATTATGTGAGAAATGATGATGACGACGCTGCCATTTAACAGGTTCATGGGTGGTCGAACAATACAAAATTACAGAATTCAATTGTCAATGCATCACTGAGTGTGTTACGCTGTTGTACCTACGTTCATACATATGTACATATATACTTACACATATATATATATATTATAAATAAGCGAATGCTATTTGTACCCAGCAGAGAAAATGAATATTAATTAGAAAACTCATGCAGGAAAGAGAATTTAAACTAATTTATTTAAGATGATTAAAAATCGTGAAATAATAACCTTCAAAAAATGGGTCAAAAAATCAAATATTTTTTTCTCTTCTTACTCTCAAAAATTCTTAGACACCTCTACTAATTATGAGCTCTTAATTTAAACACACAAGCTTATTCCCAGCCATTGAACTGTCTTCCTGTTCTTTTCAAAACCAACCACGGCTCACTTAACTGCTAGATTTTGATAAGACTAGGCACGTAGTGAAATCGTGCCTTTAAACGGACCAGTTCCGCTGTAAGTTCACAGCCATTTTTCCTGCTTAGCATTTCATGCGCAATTGCATGAATTAGCTGATCAATGTCAAGCGCTTTATCATGGGAATTTCATGACAAATTGTGCATAAATATTTGCAAATATATGTATATACATATGTACATATATGAGTGGCATTTTCACATACATAGACTCAGATACAGCACACCTTATTTTTGCGAATTTGCTTTCAAAATTTATAGATTCGAGATTCTTGTACCATTTTCACATATGTATGTATGTATGTAAACACGTTTTTTTTTCTGACGTGTATAACAAGATCCATGGCTTAATTTATATGTCGGTAAATATCATAGAGCAAATTTTACAAGTCTCTCATCATCCGCATCCTAATATGTGGTGCAGAGGCAAGAAGATGAGAACATCTGATGAGTCGACGTTACGAGTTTTCAAGATAAAGATTCTGAAGTAGATTTATGAACCTTTGCACATTAATCCGAAAAACACTCCGACTCTGAGACTCCGTTGGAGAGATCAGGTGGATAAAGACCTGGCTTGGCTTACATATCTCACCTGCAGCTAGATAGTGGTCCGAGCTTATGTTAGGACCTCGGAACGTAAGCATGTCTATAACACTGGAGACATGTCTTCCGTTTATCACAACATGATCGATCTGGTTAGTGGCTTTTCGATCCGGATATAGCTGAATGAAAATTTCTATCCTGCAATCTAGTACTACAGAAAACCATATTTCGAGCCCCGGCGAAATTGATCAGCCTCAACCCATTTGGAGATGTTTCATCATGGAGGCTGTATTTACCGACCGTTGTGCCAAAGATACCTTCTTTGCACCCCTGGCTTTATAGTCACCAAGCACGATTTTGACATCCTGGTGGGGACAGCTCTTATAGATGCGCTCCAATCGTCGGGGCGTGAACGCAACTCAGCGATATGTTGAAGAACTTCGCTTTGATGCGGATTGTAGCTAGACGCTCATCCAGCGGGATAAATGCCAGGACTCGGCAAAGGAGTCTCTCTCCCACCACGAATCCCACACCGAATTTGCGTTCCTTTACATAACCACTATAGAAAATGCCACAAGGACCTACTCGCCGCAGCCCTTGTCCCGCTGGGCAGCGTCACCTTCCCATTTAAGTGGATCTTCTTATCCGAGGCCGTTTTCTTCTTTTCATTGGGGACGTTTTTTACGTAGCGGGTCTCAAACCCAGCGCCCAACCTTGGAAATAGGATGTTTCGCCTTTTCACTTTAGCTCGCTTATAAATGGATGCTTTTTAGCTACACAAAGGACACTTGGACTAAGACCTGAAGTCGTAAGCTGCTTGAGCCATATGTAAAAGAAACGTTTCTGGCCACTCTCTTCTCAAGTGAATGGCGCTCAGAGAACTTTCCTTACTTGTGTGATCTTCTACACCAGACTCCAGCCATTAAAAAAACGAAATTACTTAGTGAACCACCCAATATATGGTTCTAATTTTACTAACACTGTTTCTTTTGTATAAAACCGTTTCTCAATGCATCACAAAGTTTTTGGCGAATTAAACAAAAATTAAACAAATTGATTTTTATGCATTCCTCATTTCGCTTTGCTAATTTGTAAACTTAATATTTTGGAATATCTGTCAAATTTAGTTTTCCCACTGACGGAATGCCTTTTTAAAGTCAAAGCGGCGACAGTGGCGGATTTGCCGTTAAAGGAAAAATGCAAACAAATTGCCAATAAATTGCATTACCAGCATACAACAGCAACAACAAACAAATCATCATTTATAAATGACACACCGCATACCGCCCAACAGGCAGGCAAAACAAACACAACAACAACAGCAACCGTCGTGTAAACACAATATTAGCAATTATGTAGAAAAAAAATCGCCTGCATTTCACCGCCGCGTCGCGCTTTGCGGTCGACAGTGTTGCCAACTAATAGCAGCAGACAGCAAGCAGAGCCGACAATGCCGATTACAGCACAAACAACAGCAACAGCAAACACACTCACACATACAGGCAGACGCTATGACGAGCAACATCGGCCGACTTGCAGCGTCACAGACGCGACGCGACTCGCGACGACCATAACTTCGGTTTGGCATCGGTTTGTTTGTTGTTGATGCGCCTCACGTGCGACGTATTGAATAATTACGAAGCGCATGAACTTGGAATGCCAAATGAGTGCGACAACAACAAAAAGAACAATAGCGGACAGAGCAACAGCAATAAAGGCAATGACAACGGCAACGACAGCGCGTCTGTAATGAATGCCCGAGCCAAAGTGGCAGTCAGGCAAGTGATCGGTCAGTTGGATGAGAGGGAGCGCACGCGTACACACAGATACAAACATTCTAACATATGTATGTACACGCGAACAGTTGTATTTGCGGTTGCTGGCGCAGGTGGGGCGGTGTTGCAAGGTGGGTGGACAGCATTTTTTATACCCTTGCAACGTGTTGCCAGAGCGTATGATGATCTAATAAGTTTAATGTACATATCCCTTAAACCACTATAGCTACAACAACTGAATTCGCATAGTACAAATATTATAGGAACCGCTACCGACAGCGTGAAAATGGATGAAATCGGAAAATAATCCCCCTCACTCTCCATATAACGGTACTGACTACTAACAAAATCAGTGAATAAATATGGCAGACAATAAATTTTGTCACCGAGATGGTATGAGAAGGCTTTACGGGAGCCGGTGTGAAAATTGAACGATGGGTATAGCCCCGCCCACTTTTTGGTGTAATCACATATCTCGGGATTCTTCCGACAAATTTCGATTAAATTTGGTATATGACATTCTTCTCACATTTTTGTGTCACAGTGTGAAAATGGGCGAAATCGGACTCCAACCACGCCTACTTCTCAAGCGGCACAATTTTAAGTGCCATTTGATTATTTCACTTTCCAGTTTGCAAATCAAGAAATTATCAATATAACGGTATAAAAATAGTGCCTTCAGAGTATGCCACATTGACACCAAAAATTTCCCAAATCAAACCAAAACTGTTCTAGCCCCTAGGTACCGAATATGTGGACCCCAGTATCTATAGTTGACCTTTGAACGAAAATATTGGTCAATGTGTAAGATATATAATTGAAATTGAGAGAGAATCCTTTCCTGACAATAGTAACTCTGTGTATCAAAAATAGGCTGCATCGGGTCAATACTTCCCTAAGCCCCCATATACCTAATATAAAGATCCTCGAACTTCCGGGTGACATTATACTGCATACAATGGTTAATATTTGAGATATCTCAATAAAAACTACAGAGCGTGTTTTATTCATAACATTGTCTCTTTGTGCCTAAAATGAATTTAAAAAATAAAACAATAAAAAAAAATGATCGAAAGCTTGCCCTAGCCCCCATATAACTAATATCAGGATTTTCGAACATCCGAATGCTTTGGTGATTGTACATGATGTACCTTAATGAAATCCTGGAAACATTTTTTTAGTATGTGGCATGATAACAGTTTCAGTTAATAGCTTCATTTAAAATCGGTTGGATACTACCCTAACTTCCATGGACTACATAAATTGATGTTCGTCATCCTAACAAACCGTATGTAAACCATATATTGGATAGTCGAAAAAGTCTGTTCGTGTTTTGCTGGTATTCCGATCATCTGGTTGAGCTTTACACCTTAAGGTATTTCTCCGGCTTTGACGCCTGCAAGTTGCAAGAGTATAAAATTTGCGATTGCGCCGAACTTAACGCTACCTTACTGATTTTTTGTTTTTGTTTTTTTCTTGCTGCCTGCGTATTTTGTTGTCATTTGCATTAGCTGGCGCGACACGCTTTGTTGGTGTTGTAAATTACGTAAAACAGGAAATAAATGCACATTTGCATGCAAAAAACTGAAAAGCAAAACAAAACGAAGTTAAGAATGGACAAAATGAAAATATGGAAAAAGTGTTTGAGTGAAGGAAAATTTAATAGAAGAAAAAATATATTTAAATGCATGAAACGCACGGCGACTAATGAGCGCAGAGTGTAGAAAAAAATACAATGAAAAGCTTACATGAAAAGAAATTCAAATAAATTCACGCACTTTTTTCTGCTATTGTCATTTATGCAAATAAAAGCAAACTCGCCGGTAATTCACTTTCAAAGCCAGCATTGCAAGCGCTAGTCTAATTGAAAAGGGACACAAAGGTGAGCGCAAACGGTGAGAGAAGGTGCATTGGCCTTTCATCTGCTCTTAATCCGCTCTAAAGTAGCGGCAGTTAAAAAGAACGCATCTCTGTTTATGTGCCTTTAGCTTTTGAACCCCCACCGCCGAGAATGAAATGAGGTCCTGTCTGCCGTCGCTTGCCTATAATAATAATTTCCGTTTCAATTGTCTCATTCTTCTGGCCATCTTTGACTGTAGGTAGGTGAGTTGAGGCTGCGCAGCTCGCTGACGCCATTGTGGGTGTTAAGTCATCAATCATAATCAGCGCGTTACAAGCTTGTCTTCAATGGCCCCATCTGTCTTAGGTGCCAAGAGGCAGCCGACTTTTGCAATTCGCGATTCTCGTTCAATTTCAGCAATCAATTCTCGACTTATTTCCGCGCTGATGTTATTGTTTTTGTTTTATTCGCAAAACTTCACCTTTTTCCAGTGAAATGCAGGCGCTGCGCTAAAGACAAAGTCATTGCGGGCCTTTTATTGAAGTCATTCTTTTCATTTGAGATAATGCTTTTTGCAGTGAAGTGCGATCCCTTGAATTCCAGCAAAGTCATCACTGTTGCAATAATTTCGTTAATTCTTTCGCATTTCTGCGAATTGTTGTTGAATCACCATCAGAAAAGCATACAGAAAGGTTTATAGCATCGAAATGTTGGAAAAAGTCACTCGCAGTTGTGAAAATTAATGAACGCTTGCTTACTTAACAGTTATGTGAGTGTGTAAGTGTTGCGGAAGGCGAAAGATGGCTGATTGCGATGGGTAACTGCAAATGCTTTCAAGATTTGGCCAAGAACAAACGGCTTTTATATAAAAATAAAACTTAAACCGTGGCTTTCTCTCCACCCATAAACAACCAATAATATAATACCGTGATTGAGGCAGAGAGCTCTCATGATGTCCATAAATACATACTGTGCCAACGGCTCAGAGCAGGGAGGGACCTTGGCAGTGGTTCTTAACCGTCTAGAGTGGTCGGGATCACATGAGGTGATATAGTTGACGTGATGTAATGTAAATTTCGCTGTCAACAGAAGTGCCTACTATCGGTAATGTATAAATACCGGCCATGGCAGCGTTTTAGAACTGTCTTCTATCGGCCGTGATCACGTGAGGTGCTGTAGTTGACGTTATGTAATGTAAATTTCGCTGTCAACAGAAGTGCCTACTATCGGTAGTGTATAAATACCGGCCATGGCAGCGTTTAGAACAGTCTTCTACCGACCGTGATCACGTGAGGTGCTGTAGTTGATGTGATGTAATGTAAATTTCGCTGTCAACAGAAGTGCCTACTATCGGAAGTGTATAAGTACCGGCCATGCAGCGTTTTAGAACAGTCTTCTACCGGCCGTGATCACGTGAGGGGCTGTAGTTGACGTGATGTAATGTAAATTTCGCTGTCAACAGAAGTATCCACCCTCGGTAGTGTATAAATACCGGCCATGGCAGCCGTTCAGAGCAGTCTGGACTGGGTAATCATCTTATGTGATGTAATCGATATGAGCTTTGGAACCCCTGCGCGAGGAATGGTCATATGATATGACGTTGTTGATATGATACGACATATCGCGAAAGTGTAAATGTTTGTGTAAACAGAAAGGTGTATAATCTAATGGAAAAAATCGTTTTCCCAGCAGCTTGTCAGCATTAGGTTTCTACCTTGGCATAAATAATGAAACGCATAATCCAAATCTCCAATCAGTTAACCGTAATTACATCAATCACCTGCCAGGTTTTAGGGCTCGTCAATAACGACTTCACAGGCTTTGCACAAAAAAAAAACGTGAAAAACTACAAAGAGTACAATTATTATGAAGTGCATGACGACCTGCACCGCCGCCGACTACTTATCACTATTCTGGTCCACACAAACATATTTTCTATTATTTATTATTCCCTTTGCGCGATTGTATTATTTTTTCATTAAGCACTAAAGTAAATCAAAGAAAATTGAGGGGAATAATAGTAAAAGATCACACAAATACATCTATATGAATATATTTACACGTATAATCGCATCTGCATGTGTGAGGGCGCCTTCCTGTGTAGGGGTGCTTCCAGACGAGTGCACTAAAACCAGCCGACGGCCAATTATGGCGCTGCTTGTTGGCTGGTTCGTCACTTTTGTTTGCCAAACCGTTGCCTATCGCACGCAAAGGATGTTGGGGGACTGTAATGCATGCTTTGATAGTTGTTAGTGTTGGTAACTAAGCGAATTTCCTGCGCTTCTAACGCACTTTGTGCTCGCACACTTTTGTTCCCTCGTTGAAAACTAATGAAGGTGCAGATTTTTTTCGGGAAATAGAAATAGAAAAAGAAAAGAAGTATTGTGCTGCAGGATTATCGCCACGGCAATGAAAACACTCATACAAAAGCAAAAGTAATCATAGTCCCCGCATTGAGTTCAAGCAGTGCATAGTGTGTGTGTATGTTTGTGTGTCTTTGCCATAGTAAAATTACATATAAAACCATTAAATTCAAAATGAAAGAACATATTTCGTTGCACATAAACACACGTGGTGTAAGGGGGTCCATAGCGATTTATACAGGGTGTTTGACTATTACTGCTGACTGTAGTTTTTATTCTCCGCCTTTAAAGTATAAAATTTTCTCTCATTTTTTGAGATATCAATTTGAAATTTTGCTTACGTTCTTTTCTACTCGAGTAGCACCTCATTTGTCGGAACTAGCTATATCGGAACACTATAGGTTATACCTGTCATACAAACTGTAAGATCAAAATTAAGTCCTTCTATGGAAGCCATTTTTACTTGACAAAATATCTGCTTGAAATTTGACAAGAAGTTTTGTCCAAGATAACGCTATCATCTTCGGTTATATTAGTTAGATCGGACCGATACAGCGTATAGCTGCCATACAAACCGAACGATAGAAATCAAGTGCTTATATGGAAAAATGTTTCATTTGATAAGATATATTCACCAAATTTGTCATAGATTATTGTCCATGACAATGCTGCAATCTACAAATATACTTTTTTAGATCGGATCACTATATCATATAGCTGTCATTTAAACTGAACGAACAGCATCAAGCGCTTGTATGGAAAACTTTTTTATTTGGCCAGACATCTTCACCAAATTTGGCATAGCTTAATATCAAAGGCAATAGTGTAATCTCCGTAGAAATCGTTCTGATCAAATTAGAATAGCATATAGCTGCAATACAAACTGAGCGATCGGCATTAAGTTCTTGTACGGAAAACTTCTTCATTTGACGAAATATCTTCACGAAAATTGGCATAGCTTATTGTACATGGTAAGGCTGCAATCTACAAATATATTAATTCAATCGGATCACCATTTCTTATAGCTGTCGTACAAAATCATGTTATTAAGACACTTGCTGCATATTGTCTCACGGCACCCTGTAAATAGCCGCTTATACTTTTTCATTCTACGCATATGTGTGTGTGCATTTGTTGGTTTTGTTGTTTATTACCGTCATAAGAAGGGTGCCAAATATTTGTTTGTGCCACACATCTCACTTTTAAGCAGGATATGCCCGTGAGCTGTGTAGAGGATCAGCCAATAGGCACATAGTGTGCATTTCCTTTACATATGCTAACATTTAGAGTTTAACTTTTTTCAAATGGCCTGTATAAATATAAACAATTGTTCATATTTGTGTATTTGATTATGAGCCTACAGCGAAAAGGCGAGTGAGTCGTTAAAAATGCGTTTTTTTCTTATGTATGCTTGAGAGTTGGTGTGCGTTAATACAAACAAATGTTTATCTTGCAACATAAAGCTTACAATTTGCAGCAACAGCCTGCTTATCAGGCTTATGTCGGGTCAAAATTAATTAAATAAATACATAAGACTGCGCCTAGTTAAGAAAACTCCCCGATAATGGCTGAATGATGTCGATAATAATTACAACGCCGCTGTCACCGCCGCAGTCCACGTAGCTGTTGTTTGGTGGCCATGACAGCGACACAATGCCAATTTCCTGCATCATCCATATTTGAGTTGATAAGCACCACCTCTTTAAAGCCACCCATGCATACACACACATATGTACATACATATGCGCACCAGCATCACTCAACAAACACTCGGCCTATCAGCCTCCTTTTGACTCGCCGCCTCTTCTTCAGAGTGTTTGTTAATGTTGCACCAAGCAAGTGTTTCTCGTCCGTCTATTTGCTCGGAACAAATACGCAGCCTGACACACACACACACACGCACGCACATATGGGCGCTCTCACAATGGCAGTTTGTTACAAATAAATGCATAAGACAGCAGCAACATCAGCGCCTTGTTAAGTTTTTACATGAAAACAAACAAATATCTATTTATATGTTTACCTTATATAGACATACATATATACAAACACATGTACAGCCACACAATCGACTTTCAATGCCAGCCGGCATATTTTGTCTATCGCTTATGGAGAAAAAAACAACAAAAACAAAAAATGTGCTACACGCCAGCATCAAAGGGCAAATGCGGCGCGGCCAGCAGCACTCCGCTGCCACTCATTTGCCATTTAACTTTAAGCTACACACACACACACATACACGCTAGCATGAAAGCGCTTATACCCACCGGCTTTCCAATTTGCCGCAGGAAATTCGCTTTATTAAATATTTCTTTTATGAATTTGGAAATTTTTTTTCTTTACATTTGCTGTTGCATGCTTGTTTGTTGCAGCAATTGCATAATAGGCATAATTTTGTAATGGAAAATATCAATAGTCTACTAACAACGCTATTGTGAAGAACGAAAGAACCATACGGAAGTGTTCACATCTATTCTAAATATTTACTTTGCATGTATTAGCGCACGATTGTATGATTTCTGGTGCTTCCTACTGTATTTTGGGGGAGTTGGCGAGAGAGAGGCAGTGAAACCCGCATGCACGTATAGCTTAATTGTACAATTTATAAGGTTTCTCTTCAAGTTTTCAAGAATTTGAAGCTTTCTTTATCCAGAAGAATAGTGTTTATGGTTGGTTTACAAGGGCGGGCCCCCTCACTTTGGACACCATTAAGTCCATTATGCCGGATGGTAACCAAATTAAGTCTTATCCAGCAACTCAGTAGATTTGGTAAACAACCTGATTCTTTGTCACCCCAGCTTCCCAATGTCCCTTAAGTTTGAGCATTGGGATCTAGTCTCATACAGCTGAAGGATGGACATTCGTATAAAAAATGTTCCAGCCCCTCATCATCCTCCGCACATGCTCTGCATTCCGCCGCCTAAGTAGGAACTTTTTGGTCTGTCTTCCATTACTTTAACTTTGTTCCAAGACCTGAGTTCCGTAACATACAGCTGATGGTTGAGCATTCGCATAAATAATGTTCCGGCGTCTCATCATCCTCCGCACATGCTTTGCATCCCGCTGACTCCACTTTTTCCATTTTCTAAAGATGAGGTCTTAAGGTAAGGTGCTCTGTGCGACCCTTACAACGTTGCTAAGCTCTCTTTTTCCTAGAAATGGAAGCTTTTTGCTCTGTCTATCATCAACATTTCCTCAAAGTAACTTTAGGGTAAGCCTTGTGCTGCTTGTGTTCTATAATCTGAGGTGTTCTTAGATCCATTGCATCAAACAACCCTTAAAGGAAGTGAATGGCCTGTGGCAGCTTATGGAAATTGTGTCTCCAGATACCCCCGAGCGGAACAGTACGTCTGCCCTTTCGTTTCCTTCTATTCCTATGCGACCAGATACCCAGATGATTAATCGATGGTTAATCGAGTAACCTACCGAGTGTCTAGTTGTCAATGAGACTTGGCGACGCTACGGAGAGCCTCAATTGCCAGAAACCAGAAAGTTTATGGTCTTGCTGGTTAGTGCAGAAGCGCTTCTGTTATGCCCTGAATTTCGCTCTGAAAGACTGAATTGTAGACATTTAGTTTGAAACTACCTTCTGTCTATGGATTACTACAGAAGTAGTTCGATCCTGTTCCAATTTCATCCTTTGTTCCTCGATGAATATGCAGATTTCACAATTGAACCATTCACAGAACCATTAGACCATTCGTCTCTATTGGGGAATGAAGATATTGTGTGTACTTCGTCATGGGTCTCTCTTTCTCGGTCGCATAGCCAATTTAGCTCGAGTGCATTAACAAGTTCGTCTATGATATCATGCCCGTGATGAAGCTGAGTCTGATTCGGTCTAAAATCTTGAGCCGACTGGCAGTAAGCATTGCCTCATACTTCACTTAAATTTAAATTAAATCGCCTCATACCCCAGATATCAAGGCTAACCTCCAGCAACTTCCTTGACGTACATAGTTTCATACATTTCGCGCCTAATACCCAGAAAGCAGGCCGTTGTACGTGTTTCAGCGATTTAATACCACAATCCACCATACCTCCGCATTATTCCAATGAATCATATGGGATCATTAAACCCACTTTGGTGCAATGGCTCTTCTGCACGAGTTCCAGATTCGAAGGACATTGGAAGCCCTGCTCTCAATGTGTTCTTTCCGGCTTATTTCTTCTTATCATCCAATACAGATCCGAGATATTTGACAGAGCACGAGAAGACAATAACTCTACCTGTTAAGGAGGGAGATTGAATTTCGAATTGGATTTATATACATTTTTCAATGTTACACGCGCTACTTGAGTCCACGGCACCGCGTCCGCTCTAACTCGGCATCATCCAGAAAATGCAGCAGCAGCGCAGCAATAAATTCTCACAAGTCCCGAATTCGCCACATGCAATTAATTTAGAATTGATTTACAAAAACCTTTTTCAAAATCACTTTTAACACAAAAACAAACGAAATCGCTGAATCCGTACAAGAATAATGTCTCGCAAGTAACCCTCCGCATTCATTATGAAAATTTATGCGCGCACTTGCCACAATGACACACTTAAGCATGATATATCGAGAACTTCTCCAAAATACCTTCATTTATTTAGTTACATACTTTATATGCCCAACAAATCGCTGGTGATGTATCGATTTCCGACCCTTCAGCGTTCCGAAGAAAAGAACGGATTGTGCAGGGCGCCGCTGCTGTCATATTTACGCTTGTAGTGCGCGTGTGTATGTATGTGTGTGTGTGCATTTGTAAGTTGAGAATGCGTTCTTGTAGCTGTTGTTGGCAGTCTGTTTGCCTGTCCGTCGATCTATCGATAATTTGTATGCAACGACAGCCACCGGAAATGTTGTTGACGCTAAAGTGTTGCTGTTGCTGTTGTTCCTGGCATTTGACACAAGACACACATTTCATATTTAAAGCATAAAACGTATTGTAGTAAATCACCGGTAAACAAATGAAATTTAAACTTGCAACCAAAACAGAATTTTTACGATTTTTGGAAAATTTCTTTAGATTCTTTCAGGCTTTATGACTTCATTATGCTTTTGTTATATTGTATATACATATGTATGTAAGTTTTTTCTGCTTTCAAAATGTTCAAGCACGCTGCCATGTAAAGTCGCTGCCACACACATATGTACATATGCATTACATTTAAGTCTGCCTTCTTGCCACTTCCTTTCAATTTTGGCAAATGTAATAAACATTATTGGAACATTGCGCGCCGGCAACTTACACCACTGGGATTCGCCACACACATGTACATATGTATGTATAGACATATGTTTGTTTGTTTGTTTGCTCAGTGTGTCCCTTTAACGTTGGCTTCCCCTTGACAGTTCCTTAAGCCGCCTTTGCATGCAACACTGCGCTACTTATTGGCTGTCAAAATGCGTTGATTTGCTTATTTATTTGTATCGTAATCGCGTTCCTTTTAGTTTGTTCCCCTTTCACCCTTCATTTGTGTTCATATTTGCTTTTTATATTTGTGATTTTATTTTTCTTGTTTGCCCGTTCCGTTTGCCCATCTGAGATTTATGAGTTTCTGTATGTGTTAAAGTGAGAATTCTTCAAGTAGTCAGCTTGTTTGTAAGGTCCAGCGTCGATTTAGGCTTGAACGGCTCTTGAGCTTTGTCGTTGTGTGGCATACGAAATTGCTGCTGGGATTGTAATAACAATTTTTTTGAATTATTGGCCGACCCGCTGAGCCAAAGGCCATTAAAGAATTGAAAAAAAAAAATAAAAATTAATGATTGCATTCCCAAATGATCGGCGAGGCAGTGGGCAAACTTCTCGGCTTTGTCGATTTTGTAGAATTTGAAAATAAAAAAAATACTCGAAATGCATCATATGTGTGTATGTATGTATATACTTACTTATGTATGAATGTAGTAAATATTTAGTTTAGACATACAAGTATGAACACAGATTATAAATGTACACACTAATGATTGTAATATAACCTGTGGGTTATTGTTTAGTTAATTGAAGCACCTGGTTGCTCGCGGTTTGTCTAAAATTCAAGTGCAGTGTCATAATTGACTGACTTGTCAGAATGGGCCACACAGCAAGTATTTTCTTTGCTTTTTCATATGGATCTTAGCCATGAAAATATTATCGAAAGCTCTAGGAAATCTCAGTGCTTCGACTGCAAAGATAAATGAAATTCTTAACTTCACTAAGTTCGTGGAAAATAAAATCGAATGCAAATACCATCAATTTCGGCATTGAAATAATGATTATTTAAAAGGTCTCATAGTAAGGTCGTATACATAAGACTCCTCTATATCTTTATATGTATATTCGAGACCTCATAACTTCTCTATTATGGTCCAATCATTCAAAATAACTGCAAATATTTCAAATATTATCAAGCGAGATTCGATCTAATGAGTTTGTCTGGGGGAAAAGCTTAATTTTCTCTTTGATGATTTATGTACAGTTAGAAAGCCGAAAAAAAAGCAAATTTTACTGAATTTTTTCTAGTAAAGCTTTTAAATTTATTAATTCAAAAATTTGTACACTTATTGTATTATCTTTTAACTGTATTTCAAGACTTAGTATTAGTAAAAATATTTATTTTTAAAGGAACTACAGCTGATCTCCGGGAGCTTCTCTTAAAATAGACGTTTTGCTGTAACCACTATATCTCTGAACTGGATTCTTAAAAATTAAAAAACCAAATAGATTTCGTTAAAGTAATTTTAAATCTAGTAATTAATCGACGGAGTAAGCAAAATAAAATTTGTAGACAAAATACCGATTTCTCAAAAAAAACATCGATTTTTTACTAAATTTGCGTGTAACTTCGAAAATATTCACTGGAACGTTATGAAATCTCCCGTGTATATTCTTAAATGTATGTACATTAAGAAAATAAAATAAAAAATATTGATTTTTTGAAAATTTTAACTGCGTATAACCCCTTAACTGATTGGGTTGATTGAACTGAGCAGCTACCCTATAAATGGCTGTAACTCAACAACTATTTGACAAATCGCCTTGAAATTTTGATATGTTATTTTTAAAGGCATAAGCTATCAAAATATGAAGAAAATAAGAAACCGATTTTTTCAAAATTTCAAGCTACCTACATAAGTATGTATGTACATACGTAGGTGTGCACCGTAATAATATAAAATAAGCTTTTATGCAAAAATGTTAACAAAAAGTTGGAGATAGAATTAAAAGCTACAAATTTCGAAATGCAGACTCTTCATCAACAGAGTTTATAACAAACATTTTTAAATAATTACAAAAATCGAAAATATGTTTACCACTTACACGAAAAAGTTAAGGAGTATTAAATAATATGCAATTTTTGTTAACAAAAAATCATAAAAGAATCAAACAAATAGTGCCGACTTAGCGCAATGTTAGCAAACACACTAAATGAAACGAATAAAACCGTCTAAGCCAGCAAGCAAACTAAGCGCAATGAACACTGATATGGCCACCAGGCAGCAGTCAAACAAAATCAACACAAAATAAAATGAAAAGTTCGGAGGAATAGACGTGAAAATGATTGTGACTAATAACTAGTGCCTGGAACTATGTACACAAACTATGTAAACATTACATCCGCAACACATTCACACACACACACATATACACACTCAGCAGCCCGCCACCCAAACAACGTTGCACTGCGCTGGCAGCGGAGTCACAAAAGGAGCAGCCGCAGTCTAGCCTTAACGCCCGCATACATATGAACTTAAATATATGTGCAGTGTGCTCCAATCATGATTGTGCACATACACACCGTTATAATGGCGCGGTGTCAAAAAACGACAGCGCCTCACGAGCCACATAACAGCCGCTGTTATCGCGTAATCGTTGATAGCACGAAGCTGATGCACTCTTGCCGCTTCATTGGCTTGATAACTGCCGCTGGCTTGTGTAGTACGTATGGTTACACACTGTCAGACATACAGACATACATATTTTTATTATATATT
Organism: Bactrocera zonata; assembly: GCA_037783105.1. Classification (NCBI taxonomy): domain Eukaryota; kingdom Metazoa; phylum Arthropoda; class Insecta; order Diptera; family Tephritidae; genus Bactrocera; species Bactrocera zonata. The sequence continues at coordinate 217,371 of JBAWJQ010006362.1, forward strand.
TAAATGCCGCAAAATTTAATATTCGGGCTGCTGAATTAGACTATAGTAAACTATATACTTATTTATGTATGTATGTATATTAGCTGGCGGCCAATGGGTTAAGCCAGCTGTGCTAAAAGTGATCTCGGACAGACTACGGAAATTACGGTTATTTTTTTCAGAACACAGTTATGGCATTATTATTTTAGAACTTTAACCCCTTACCAACTTTTCCTTTCAACCAACACTTAATCGCAAACTAAAATATTTTTATGTTTTTCTTTAAGAAATATTTATTAATTTCAAAAGCAAGATATACATACTTATATATGGGGTATTCCATACCAAATCGACCACTTTTGAACCCGACCCCTTTAGATTTTGCTGAAACTTATCCATCCTTTTCTACTCTTTGAAAAACATTTTTGAGAATTTTTTCAAAATTTTTTGTCCTACTTCAAAAAAGTTATGAATTTTTCTATTTTTTGCTAAAAAAATGGCTTTTTTATATTCAAATAGCCATAACTTTTGTAGAAATTGACTTTTGGGGACCATTTTTTTTTTAATTTTTGTTTTTGAATGAACTTTTCGAAAAAATACTCAAAAAAATTTAACACGATCAATTATATAAAATAATCGTTTTTTTTAAGTAAAATCTTAATTTTTATTTTTTTGAAATTTCGCCATTTTTGTTTTTTGTTTTTTTTTCTCAAAAAAAACTTCAAATAATTTGACAACTATCCCTGCTAATCTCGGAGTGGGCCGATTTTTTTTTATATTTTTTTTTATTTAAAAAATGAAAAAAATTTTTAAATAAATAAAAAAAAATATTAAAAAAAATCGGCCGACTCCGGGATTAGCAGGGATAGTTGCCAAATTAATTGAAGCTTTTTTGGGGTGAAAAAAAAATAAAAAAAAATGGCGAACTTCACTTTTTTAAGTAAAATCGTTTTTTTTTTTTGGGAGTTCCCCATTTTTTTATTTATTTTTTTTCACCCCAAAAAAAGCTTCAATTAATTTGGCAACTATCCCTGCTAATCCCGGAGTCGGCCGAGTTTTTTTAATATTTTTTTTTATTTATTTAAAATTTTTTTTCATTTTTAAAATAAAAAAAATATAAAAAAAAATCGGCCCACTCCGAGATTAGCAGGGATAGTTGTCAAATTAATTGAAGTTTTTTTTGAGGAAAAAAAAACAAAAAACAAAAATGGCGAAATTTCAAAAAAATAAAAACTAAGATTTTACTTAAAAAAAACGATTACTTTATATAATTGATCGTGTTAAATTTTTTTCGAGTATTTTTTCGAAAAGTTCATTCAAAAACAAAAATTTAAAAAAAAAAATGGTCCCCAAAAGTCAATTTCTACAAAAGTTATGGCTATTTGAATATAAAAAAGCCATTTTTTTAGCAAAAAATAGAAAAATTCATAACTTTTTTGAAGTAGGACAAAAATTTTGAAAAAATTCTCAAAAATGTTTTTCAAAGAGTAGAAAAGGATGGATAAGTTTCAGCAAAATCTAAAGGGGTCGGGTTCAAAAGTGGTCGATTTGGTATGGAATACCCCATATGTACTTATGTACATACTTATGTGAATAAAAACTGAGTAAATATTGTTCAAAGTATACGCGCCGCACATTTATTCATTACTCTTCAAGCACGAGCGTCTTGGCAGCTGCGCCCAACTGCCTACGATTATCAACCGCTTCGGCTGCTGCCTGGTTTTTCGACTTGCTTCGACTGCTTGCTACATTTTACATACTCGGAAGCCATGAAATAATTGTTTACATTTAGCCAAAACAAGCTAAAAACATCAACAACTAAACTACTTACAATAACAATAGCAAAAACTTTGTGGTAACAGCAGTTGGTTGCCAATAAAGACAGCAACAACAAGATTGCGCTGCCGACAAGACGATTCAATAATAAAAATAACAGAATACTAAATGTAATTTTTATCGCGCGACAACAAAAACAACAACACAAAAGCGGAAACATACAAATGTAGCTACCTATAAGGATACAACAATGTATACATATACATACATATATACAATATATATATATATTTAAATATATACATGTGTGTGTGTTTTCGAGTATCACAAGCTCCTAGCTCTCGTAATATTTGTAGGTAACACACTCCAAAACTCATATCACATTAACATTGCCATCCTTGCCCTCATCCTGCTTTTAGAGGTTAGATAACCGCTGTTCGTTAGCGCTCGTGACGGTTCGTTCATTGCATGTACATATGTATGTCGATTTGTAATAAAGTATTTGCTGAGTCTCATTAACAAGGAGCAACCCTCAACTAAGGAAAATATTGTCCGTACAACTGTTTAGTGAGAACCGCGAGTGAAATGCGCGTAAATTATCCCATTATTGTTGCGCAGCGAGAGCAGTGAATTTTAAAGATATCCGAAGAGCGCAGCGGCACAGCGTAAAATCCTTTATATGCTCTATCGACGAGTTTATAGGCGCATCCAAAATTTCAGCAAAATTTGGTAAAGACTTTCCGGAAATCCGTAGGTATTTTTAAGCTGACGCTTGTTTGCTAAAATATTTAACCTTCCTATAAAGAGTTGGGATTTTTGTTGGAACATTCCCACCATGCCATACAAAAAGGTGCATTATTTACATTGCTAAATTTCCTCCATGAAGAAAACCATGTCACAGTTGCCAAAAAAGTGGGATATTTTCTGTGGCAACATTTCGCAGTATTTTGGATACAACAAACGGTCATATTTTCTTTCGGGTCGAACTATCCTGAACTAGTTCTTTTTTGGCATAAATCACATAATTTCTTATTAAAAAACTTTTCCGACTTTATTTTGACGATTAAATTCCTTAAAAATTAGAAGTCGTCTAAAATTAATGTTCAAAACTTTCTTTAAAACATGCGACGGATCCACATATTATTTTTAGAACAAAATGTGAGTATTCGATCTTACTGCTGATACTGTTGCTCTCATTTGGAATGATATTATTGATGAAACATTTTTCCGAAGAATTTTTTGGTGTCCAATCTTACTTCTAATACTGTTACTATCATTTGGAAAGACTTTATAGGATTTTTTTGAAACAAAATACATATTAATTATCCTTATATAATATTATTGGACCGCTGGACTTCATGGGGACATTATCACGAAATTGACCTAGCGCGAAAACAGTGCCTCCAATCGGAATTATGGATATAACTGTTATATTTTGTCCTTTTCTTAAAGGTGAGTTGACCTACCTACATATGTACATATAACCAAGCAAGTTAAAAAATACAAAACCGAGGTAACAATCAACTCAAAGAGATAAAACAGTTATTTCTCGCACTTGATATCTTGAAACCTTAACTCAACGGTAGAAAACAGTTATTCCTCGCACTTGATTTCTTGAAACCTTAACGAGATTTTTCAAAATCTAAACTCATTAGAAACCAAATTTTCTAATCGAGTAGCGCGCTCTCTCCTTTTTGAAACATCACAAGGTGTCTACGTGACCGTAAGCTGAGAGCAGCGAGTGAAAAAAAGGTTATGTTTTTATATGCACACACACACAGTCACAAAAACAATGAACTCACTTAAAAACATATTTTAGAGTTGAATTGGAGTTCGAAATTTCATACATATTTATAACAAATGTATAGGGAGAGAACACAAGCAGCAAAACATAAAAGCATAAAGCGAAGTCTACAAAATGAAATGCTGATAAAAAATTGGGAAAAAGTGCATACAGAAATTTCAAATAAATAAATACAAATAGAGTGCTGCGTAGAGAGTGAGAGAGCGGAGAATTTGATATGAGTTTGAGCAGGCTGGCACAGGAACAGCTGTGTGGCAGTTGGTTAGATGAGAGCGCTTTAAAGGCTAATGATAAATACGAATATAATAATGATGATGGTTATGCTGCCTGTAGTGCCTATTGAGAATGATAGTGAGCGCGGTGTTATTGTTGTTATTGCAGGCAACTTATTTTTGGTATGGTTATTTTACTTGTGAACATACATGCTTACATATGTATGTATGTAAGTGTGTGCTATGTACATATGTTTTTGTATACGTAAGTGATAATGTTTACTTTGAGCATAGTGAGGATTGTGTGCATGTATGTTTGTATGTGTGTGAGTATTTATGATACTTGCAGCCGCTGCTAACATTGAAATGGGGCAGGTTCTTTTAAGTAGCGGTGAGTGATTGTATACAACTTGCTTGGCTTTGAGTAACTAATGTGACTTGCTTTAGAACTTTAGCTCTAAAAGTTTTTGAAATCGGAAGTCAAAACTAATTGCCGTTATTCGCTGCGTGAGTCTTATGAGCTGCCGACTAAGCTCTAGCTTGTTAGCTTGATGTCCGTGGACTGTGGGAAAATGTGCGTTTGTACAATGATTTCACACTGCACTGACCTCTGCGCCCCCACATGGCCCCCACACACATACATATACAAACATGAAAATATATAGCATTAACGCTTATCTGCGGTGATCTCAGCGTAGCTTTTGCTGCCCTTATATGATAAGAGCCACTATTTAGAGCGTCTCCGCCTCCACCTCATCGTTTGCTGCTCCACATTGCCTCATCGGTGCCTCCGTATGCTGCGGTTGCATGCAATGCAAACATACATATGTACGCGCATTACGTATGGAGTTTGCGCCGACTCTCTATTACTCCCTCTTTCAATGTGTGCTCTCTGCATGCTCAGTGGCCCTTCTTCGCGGTGTCGCTCAATATGCTGTTTCATTATGTGCAGCGAGAACAAACAAATACGGTGGTTCTCGGCAACGTCGCCAAGTGCATGAGAGCGACTCCGTCGACCCCATTAGCAGCGACAGCAGTGCTTGCAGCAGCAGCAGCGGCAGAACAATAGGAGAAAATTAGTTGGTTTGTTTGTTTGTTTGGAAGAAAAAAAAAAACTGGGAAATCATCCCGTTTCCCATACGGCTGGACGGACAAACATACGGTCGGACAGACGATTGCTGGCTTGGATGAATGGTCGATTCCCGTTTGAATGTGTCTCTACACAGCACACAGAACACTCGCGCTGCAAGCCAGCACACGTGCATGTGTTTGTAGATATTTATATTTGGCCCTCGCGTTTATAGGCATACGATATGTGCCTCGCCATTGCTTGCTTGCCTGCCTGCCTGCTGCTGCAATCGCACGCACTCACGTACCAGCAATAAGGGCAAGGCATGGCAAGGCAAGGCAAGTCAAGCAGACAGTCAGCCAGGCAGCCAAGAGCAGCAGCACAGCGCGAACGTGGACGCGCCTCTATGCGGCTCTACTCGACACTCAGCGCACAGGCTGACTCGTGGCAGCGCTGCGCTGCAAGGCAACGCGGCAACGAGGCAACGACGCGACGCCGCACAGCACAGAACAAAGCAACACACGGTTGGCTGTTTTACTGACTTTTTGTATGCATGTATGTGTGTGTGTGTGTGTGGACGAGTATTTTGAGTGTGCGAATGAGAAGAAGTGAAATTTTTGGGACTTGCACTGTCACTTGGCTGGATTCTATAAATCAGTCAGACATTTTCCCTAAAACGGTGCGGACGCTGGATTGAAATTGTTACGGAAAAACATTGTATGTTGGTTGTTTGACGCTTTGGATACACATACAAACAAACTGACATACCACATCCAAAGAGTGCAAGCATAAATGGTTGGTGTTCGTTTTTAGTGTTTAGTGTGCGTGCGTGTGTGCTCTTTTTTACCATTTATTATTATTTTTTATACGAAAGTGTTTAAAAACATATATACAAATGTTGCTTTGTGTTGGCTTTGGAGCACGTTTGTTTGTTTGACTGTCGGTTGATGCGTTATACACACACATATACATACATACCTGCATATATAGAAGTACGCGACGTGCACTTGGCGTTTCGCTCGCCTTTCTGCCTGACGGTCGCACTAGCTGCCTTGGCTGGCTGCCCATGTATCCATATCCAGCCGCTGATCAAGCCACCATCCTGCTAGGCGGCCAATGCGGCAGCCGCCTTTAGGGCTCGTTCGTTCGGTTTCTGCCTGCGTCGGTCGGAAAGTCGGTTGGCGTTTGATTGTGTTAACGTTTTTAGTTTTTTTGATTTGTTTTTCGAATTGTAGTGACTTGGGGCGCGCACGCCCGCCCGCAATTTAGTGGCCTCCCCACTACTACCTCCGCCAAAGCCTTTATTCTAAGTGGCATGCATATACATTTGCTGTTAAAAGTGCAAAAACAGCAAGAAATTGGAGCTTTATGAAAAAACTAGCGCTTATTGTAAAGTGTGCGAAAGGAAATGACAAAAGCGACTGCGAATGAAAAATCAGTTTTGTGGCTAAAGCATTTTGTTTAAAGAAAAATGCGTGAATTGTTGTAAATATTCGCGAGTGTAAAAGGCCAAATATTTAAATTCAAAAGAGCATGAATGAATCAAATAAGAACAAAAACGAAAAGTATGTGCCGGGATAAAAGGATGCCCAACTTATGCCGTTGTGAGAGCGCCTTCAAATTAGCGTTTTTTAACATTTTGCAGTTTAGCCAGTTCAGACAAAATATTCGTTTTGGTATGAGTGGTCAACATTATCCTTTATAAGTGGTTAACACTACCTGATATGAGTAGTTGAGCCATCTTTGACAAAATAGTGTTGCCAAAAAATAAATAAAGTGATTGAATATGAACAAAAGTTATCATTAATGTATGAATTTTATACAATGGAAACAAAATACCGTAAATGGCATGCAGTAATCATACATACGTAATCATACATACAATGTACTTTGAAGTAAAATTTTGAAGTAAAAGCCAAGCTATATTTTGCTTTTATGTTTCAAATTCAAAAAAGTGAACAAACAGCTGAAAAATGGTTAAATTGTAGTGACTTGGAGGTGACTTTATAAACAATTACCTCAAATTATAGTGACTTGAAGTTAACTTTATGAAGTGACTTTAAAAACATTTAATTCAAATTTCGATTAATAAGTGTCGTGTGTATGAAACCAACCTTAAATCTGCGAATACTTTGGAATATGGATTATACTATATCGTCACCTAAAATGCAAAATAACGTAACAACATTTTCGAAAACATACAGTGGCGTGAATGAAACATGAAATAAAATGGAACAAGACTGAAAAAAAATGTTAATATTGGTTAAAACTGGTTCATATGTATATGAGCACAGAAACTGAAAATGTTGGACATATGTAATATTCTATATGTAATTTGAAGTAGTGTATCGTAATCAATAAGATTCTCAATTTCCAATTTTTTATTTTGCATTTTAGGTGACGATATGTAGAATAACAAACAATGATTTGTAGAATCTTATTAGAATTTAAACTCGGGCGACTACCGAAACTACCGAATTTTTGCACGTATTCTATATTCAAGCATTTTACGTGCAATTTTCATTGTCGAATACTTTTTTGTTGTTTACGGCAGTATCGTCCCTTTAAAAGAAGGCATAAAAGTTTGTATTATTTAGATTCTAAGTTACAAATTAGGGTTTCCTTAAGCATAGTAACACCGCCGAATGGGTGTTATGATTTCATGAACTTTTTTCTACAAAAAACAGGAAGAGGCATTTAATTTATTGGTATACCCCCAGTCAAAATCGCACGACTGCTTCTAAAAGTTTATATTCGCTCAATTCTGCATTTTAAAGTAGTGATAATATAAATTTTTTAATGCTAAATTGTATATTAGTTTTCAAAAATAATATTAAGGTTGCCTGCAGAATCATTAGTAGGCATAAACGCATGGAAATTACGCGAAAATAAAGTCTTGAAAACCAGCGCCTGTTTCTTACATGCTAAGCAAAATGGCCGGTTTTTACTCAATAATTATAATATATGATAAATATCAGAAAATTTTCGAAATACTTCTTCTTTATAAAATGCAGAAAAAACAACAATTTTCGGCACATAAATGATGATACATACAATACATCATACATATGACTCTGCCTTATTGCCGACGGGTTAAATGGAAGCATGGTTTCAAAGCTATTGGATAGTCGAAAAAGTCTTTTCGTATTTCTAATCAAATTTCAATTTTTTTTAACAAATGAGTTTCCAACTAAAAATTTTCCTATAAGTAATTATAATTTTTTTAACAAAAATAATAAGACTAATTCCATTTTCCAATTTTCTATTTCCATTTTTACAAAAATATAACTATTTTTGCTTTTTAGAAGCAAGTGAAGTTTTGAGTATTAGTAAAAATATCTACAACAATTACATTATTTTACCCTTTTTATTGTAGAAATGAGCGCTTGATTTCCCGTTCTGTTTGCGAGTTTAAAAACCACTCACTAGAGACCCATTTTATGGCCAAGTCTCGTAAAATAATAATTTCTTAATTTGATCCCCACCACACATTTAGTAGTCGATGCTTCAAGTGCATAACGGTTGTGTATTTCTGCATAAACAGATGTGAATTAATTTACAAAACTGATTTTTTATGATTATTGTTGTTGTAATATGAAAATACGTTTACATATGCTTGTAAACGCATAAAATCTGGAGTTGCTGTATAAAATGTCATGGCTGCACACATGCATATACAATACATATGTATGTATGGTTGTGTCTACGCTTTTGAAAGCGCCTAGAAAAAGCCACTGCTTAAAACGTCAAAAAGCAAAAACAATAATAATAAAAAGCTATAAAAATGCGCTAGGCAATGGAGTGAAGCAGGAAGAGGCCAAAAGCCCTTGCAGTCGCGCTGTTGACTGACTAAATAATAAAAATAAATATAAAATTACTAATACAAAAAATATAGAAAAGAAAAAACTGCAGCGACGAGCGACAAGAACAAGAAAAGTGTAAACGAAAAACAGAAAAAAAGAAAGAAGAAAAACTCATAAAATAAAAATAGTGATTAACAACAACAAAAAAGCAGTGGAACTACCTACACAAACAACTACATATATTAGCTTGTGAATATGTAAACATATATGTATATATGTATGCATATACATATGTTTGTGTGTTTAGTTGAGCACAGGGGAAGTAGTGCTGAGCGCAGCGCGAGAGTAGAACAGTAATAACAGAAGTTGTGGCAGCAGGCCCTCGTGCAGCAATGTGCAGCGCAGCGCGGCGCACCATCGCCACCACCATTCTCAGTTGGTTAGTAGGTATGTGTCTGTGTGCGGCAGTGGCAGGGCGGTGGTGAGGTGGTTTGCGGTGCGCGGTTTCTATTTTGTTAAGCGTTCAATGCACTCGACGACGACGGCACGAATGCCGACGACGGTGACGACGAACCCTGTTGCCTTGCCGCGCCACGCTCGGCTGCTTGCTCGCATTCACACGAATGCCCCAAGCAATTCGGTCGGGCCGACGGTCGCGACCAAACACATTCGCGCGCTCGGCTATAAAGTCATTGGCGGAAGCGGGCGGTCGATGGTAGCGCGGTGACGTGGTAGTGGAAACAACGGCGCGGAACTTAGCGGCCCAGGCCGAGACAACAGCGCAGACACATTTGATTTGTTATTCTTCATTATTATTAGTGTGACGCTGCTGTGGTTAGTGTGACGGCTGTGTTATTGTTGTTATTAGTATTATCATTGTTATTGCTAGCGTTGTTGTTGTTGCTGCATTTTGATTATTATTATTAGTGAAATTATTTTTGTAGCACAGCGCACGGCGGCCAGCATATGTGCATGCATGGGAACATTCATGCATCTGTATGAACAAATGTTTGTATGTAGATATATGCACACATGTATGTGTGTATGTCTACACTTATGAACTTGCATGGCAAATGTCGCACGGTGTGTGCTTAATTAATACAACCCAACAGCAACAGTGTTAAAGTAAATTAACAACCAAATGCAGGAAGTTGGTTGTCACTGTAGCTCGAGACACCAACCTTTACTTCTCCATATGTATGTATAGTATGCATATATGTGTGTGTGCACAAGCGTTTGCATGAAATTCTTCAAATACCTTCAGTGCGCTTACTACAAAATTAACGGTATAATATACATCATTTAAATATACTCAGTTTAAGGTGTGTGCTTTAAAGCGCCTTGAAGTATGCTACAATATTTTTTTGAGCACTCATTGCATAAAATTTAACGAGAAGCGATTGAAAAAATTCTGTGCAATGCAATGAAGTTGCGAAAAAATTATATTTATTTTATTTTAAATATATATTTATTTTAATTCCGTTGGCCTCTTTGTATATACGCGAACTAGTCCCTCAGTTTTTGAAATATCGCACTGAAATTTGGCTCACATTTTTTACTCCTCAAGATGCTACTTATTTGTCGAAATCGGCCGTAACGGACAACTATAGTATATAGCTGTCATACAAACTGACCGTTCAAACTTAAGTTCTTATTTGGAAAACTTTTTTATTTGTTGAGATACCTTATTAAAATTTGGCACAGAATATTGTTTAAGACAATGCTATAGTCTCCGGATATATTATACAGATCAGCCCACCTTAGCATATAGCTGCCATACAAACTGACAGATCAAAATCAAGTGCTTATATGAAAAGCTTTTTTATTTGATCCGATATCTTAACGAGATTGGTATAGATTATTGCCCAAGATAAGGCTATAATTTCCGAGAAAATTGTTCAGATCGAACTACTATAGAAAACAGCTGTCACACAAGCTTATGGACGAAAATCAAAATAAAGCTCCTTCATAGCTTCTTATGCTATTATAACTAATCAAAGAAAAGTTAAGGATCTTTTTTATACCTTTTTGTGCCATAAAAATGCACATGTGAAGGGTATTGTTGCTCCGGTACCGTCAAAATTAACGTTTTTTTTTTGTTTCTTGTTCTAGAAAGCGAGAAATTGCTTTAGACAAATTTGTAATTTATTTTTTCGCTTATTAAACATTAATATTTATTTGACATAAGTGCTTATAAACTTTTAAGTAAATTAATAAAAAGTGCAAAATTAAAGTTTTACTGGCGCACACTTTATTAATGCATAATAATTGCACTAAAATATAAAAAAAGGTTTTCGGGGTGGCCGTGTACGTCACTATAATAAATACGCGACACTAAAATTCAAATTTAAAAAATCATAAAAAAATTAAGAGCCAACAAAAATCCAATAAATATGTTAATAAAAGCCGAGTGCAAAAGAACTTAACGACTTCCGCTTCCGTCGGCCAATCGTCGCGCTTTGTTGTTTGTGTTTTACTACAGCGACTACAAATAGCTTTCGTACTTCGCCACATAAGCGCGTTTGCATGCATGTGTGTGTGTGTGTGTGTTCGCCAGCTTGTAAGTGCATGCGCCGGTTGCATAATTTATCCATCTTGATTCCATGTGTGCAACACGCTGCTACCAACAACAACAACAGCAGCAACCAGAACGACATGAGCAACCGTAAAGGCAGCAGCAAATTTAAATGCTAATAATAAGTAATAAAGCGCAGCAAAGCAATAAATTACAAAGCATTTCAAATTAATGCAATGTTTATATATTTGTGCGTAGAAAAAAGATAATACAACAATTACAAATAAATAATTCAAACGTTAGAAATGTTAGTGTTGGTATGTATGTGTGAAGTGTTTGTGGTGCGCAAACGGCGTGACAATGTGAGAAAATCCATATTAGCGCAATTTTATGCTCAAGCCGAACGCCGCCGCGAAATTCATGTATAATGTAGCACAGTTAATAAAAAATGCAAAGCGTAACTGTATTAACAACTTCGGCTGCATAGCTAATAACTACAGCAACAACAATAAAGTAGTTCATACGTTAAACGAAGGAAACAAAAACCAAACGCTTCCCACGCAGAGCGCCGGACAACAACAAAGAATATTTAATTGTGTGTTAATAAAGTGTATTTCATCGAGTTTAAAGTGTTTTAAATGTTTTAAATGTCGGGAAAACATTTAAGCGTGTTTTTTTCACGCAAAATACGCGCAAAAAATTTTCATTAATTTTCATTAATTTTTCTAAAATTTTAGTGTTTTTCGACATAAAAGTTATGGACAAAGGGGAAAGACTCACTGACTGCTAATTAAAAAAAGAAAAATAAACGCACAAAAAGCAAACGAAAAGGAAAAGCTACAAAAACAAAAACGAATTTAAAAGTGTAACGAAAATAAATGCAAAAAAAATTAAAAATATCGAAAATTTGTAAGTCGGAAAGCCTTTGAGATTTTAATCTACTATAAAAAAGGAGCTAAAACAGCGTGATAAAAGTCTAAAAGGTAAAATGCACACAAAATAGTCTTAATATACAGCTATCATCTACATATTTAGTATGTACGAGTATAAAAACTTTTATTTATGAAATAAATTAATATTTTTGGGTATATTTTTGTGACAAACAAGTATCCGGAAATTGTAAATAAAAGGAAAAATATATTCAATTATTCATCAGTATTTACTTTGTCGCCTTCCAAGTAATCCCCACCAGATTTAACACACTTATGCCAACGATTTTCCCAGTTCTCGAAACACTTCTCATAAGCACTTTTTGGGATGGCCTTCAGCTCCTTCAACTAGTTTTGTTTTATCTCTTCGATCGATTGAAAACCAGTTCCACGAGCGACAATTTCAGTTTAGGGAACAAGAAAAAATCACACGGAGAAAAATCTGGTGAATAATCGATGATTTCCATTGCGCTTCTTCTCCTTTACTGGCGTAGAAACCGCTTACGCGGTTACAGCCGAGTTTACAACAGCGCCAGTCGTTTCTTCATTTCGCTATTTGGCGCCAATTGGATATTCCAAGCGAAGCCAGGTCCTTCTCCACCTGGTCCTTCCAAAGGAGTGAAGGTCTCTCTCTTTCTCTGCTTCCCTTGGCGGGCACTACGTCGAATACTTTCAAAGCTGGATTGTTTCGTCTATTTACATGGCGGGCCTCAAACCCGCGTACAACCATGTTTAGGGGATGTTTCGCCTTCTCACTTTAACTCGCCTTCAAACGGATGATCTTTGGCTACTCAGAGGATACTTGGTTTAGGACTGAAAGTCGTGAACTGCTTAGTCCATATGTAAAAGAATTGTTTCTCGCCACTCCCAAGAGAATGGCAAGCAGAGAATTTTCCTCACTTGCGTGAACTTCTACACATGACTCCTCCTTTCACTGCATTTATGGCTTTAAATTCGGTCACAATTGTACTCTTTTTGAAAATAATTCAGCTTTAACTATACGAGTCGAGCAAGAACGCATTTCATACCCAAAATATCTACGAAAATCATTCGAACGGGCTCACGAGTGATGTCGAGCTCTCTTGCCATCTCTCTGACAATTTTCAAGCACCATATCCTTCACTTTTCTTTAATATTTTCATCGTCGAAGGTCGTTGAGAACGAGGCGTGTCTTCAACGATCTCTCGGCCGTCTTTGAAGGCTTTGTACCACTCGTAAGCTTGCGTTTTATTTAAAAATGAATCACCGCAAACGTTTTCCAACATTCGCAATTCACAGAATGGGAGACAAATTCATCATCTGCAAAATAAAATCATGATGTATTCTTGATTAAAACGAATTTTGATATGTGTTAGAAAGATAGTGAACAAATATGTATTCGAATTTTGCAAATTTCTACACTAAAATATCTCCTTAAAATACAGTTAATACAATCGAGCGGAATAGATTAACTCCTACATCAGTCGGTAATGACCGCCATACTTCGTTTGTCTAAATATTTAGGGAATAAGTTTCTAAAATAAACATAAAAGCATCTTAAAGTAGGGTATATGTACACTTGAAATATAATTTGGCACGTTTTGTCTGGCGAATTTTATGCATTGGACTCATAATGCGTTCCCCGAAGCGAGTTTTGCAGTTTAGAAAGCAGAAAAAAGTCACAGACAGTCAAATCTGGCGAATACGGTAGCTGAACGGCGAATCTCATTCCTGTTGCGACCGACTTTTTAATCACACTAGAATGTGCCGGCGCCTTAAGGTCTCTTAATGTGAGTTCTAACACGCTTCATATCCAAAACATTGAACAAAATGATTGAGTTGATTCATAACAAGTTTTGAAATCCTCTGCTATCACTCGGATGCCAACACGACGATTTTCAAACACTGTTTTTTTTTCAATTTTGATGGTCAAAAATCGACGGCATTCAAATCGGATCAGTGGTTGATCGCATAAGCAACAGGATAAGTGTTAGGGCAACCCCACAATTCCAGGACACAGTACCCTATAACCCCCTTCAACGCAATCCCTCCACTGGGTACGCTCTCGCACATATCGAAGTATGCACCCTCTTCGCAGGCTTGACAGAGATTATGTATAAGAAAAACAGTCGAAATCAGCAGAGATGAAAATGTGCATTTAACCAAAAAGACACTTACAAACAAGTGTGTGCGTGTGTGTGTGTGTGTAAATCTATAGATTCGGCCTAACGCTCTAGAAAAACATAGCTGAAATTAAAAAGAAAAACAGCACAAAAATGCTGAAATAGCAAGTAAAAATTGGGAATACAACAACAAGTCAACGTATTAATAGATATGTATGCAGTTAGATAGGTACATTTGTGTGTGCATGCGGATGTATGCGACAATGTGGCATCAGTGTATGTGTTTGTTGACATATTCGAGCTGCAAGAACGCAGTGAGGCGATAAACGTTTCAAACTACAATAAAAACAACAATAAAAAAGGTGTATGTGTATCTACAACAACAACGTAGACAACATTAACAGTGTTTTAGAAACTTGTTGTTGTTGTGCATAGCCAAGAGCAATTGCTGTTAAACATTATATTCTACAACTCTGCATATGTTTTTATGTGTGGATGTATGTATGTGTGTATACCTATGGAATTCAGCTAGCCAACGGCGTTCCAATCAACGCGACCTGGGCTATGCACTCTGCGCTTCAATTTAATTTGTGCAGCTCGGATTTAAATACCTGTCAGCCAAACGACCGCAACTCAAACGCCGCGGCCTTTGTCGACTAAACATTTTGCCGCGCATTAGAAGTTGATACTTGGGGCTTTTTTATACTTACATACATATGTGATAGTAGTGCTTTATTGTGAGTCCAACGCTTGCTCTATAGTATAACAACATCGTCTACAAGCACGGGGTTCTAATTCCACTTCTTCAGTTGGCATGATTAAGGCTGTTGTATTTTCGTTGTTGCTACAATTCGCTGCTTCCGTGCATGCACTACTTCTTCAATCCCAGTAACTTCGTCTGTGTGTTTGTGCGAGTAATTCTTTACTCATTTTTTCACACCATACTTTCTTGATGTACGAGTGTACAAGCATACATATCCATACATACATACATACATCTATTTTAATTTTTATCGTACTATTTTTCATTCCCTTTCCAACTCAGTTCTGCGCACATACACACATGCACACATACCCATATTAACTTGTATGCCATGCACATGGGCTCAAGCGTCCACCGCCACCATCCCCAACATCATCGGTTTCGAATGTTGCCATTCGTTAGACGTTTGCTTGCTCGTTCCACATTGTCGTGTGTCAGCTCATGCGCTCGACGGTTTGTCGTCGACAACTCTCAGGTCGGCGTTTATCGACCGTCGGCTAACGGCCGACAATAAGCGGCTACACTTAACATTCTTTCTTATTTTTCTTATCATATTATTTTTGTTGTAGTTTATGCTATTCGTGCAACGCTAACATAAAAAGCGCTTCAACTACTGTTATAATTACTACGAAACACAATAAGTACGATGATATAACATCAATTTAAGCCGCCTACCTAGTATAACATCCTCAAAAGGACCTTCCTATGTTAATATGCCAGCTTATGTGAATTTCACACGTTTATTTACCTACATACACGTACAAAATGTATGTACATACATACGTATATCATTTTTATTTTCTCCTCTTTCATTCACATCGAATTCCCGTTTTATTTTCATCCTTTCACAAGCGCAATTTACATGCAGCTGCCTTTACAACTTGCTCCTATTCACATTAACAGAATTTCTTGCTTTAACATTGCGATGCATACCGCGCTGTCGGCGTCACTGTTAACGTCCTTATTATCGCACGTCTACATTTGCTCTCACTCGCCTGCACTGCATTGTTTGCGCTCAATTTACGCCAAATTTAGGAATCTCTCTTTCCACAAGTGTTAAAAATGTACACGTACATATATGTATATACAAGTGTGTGCAGCAGATTTTATCTTCCCATCTCTTGTCAGCGAGAGTATGAAACAATTTTTTTTAACTAGTATGTTAACCTAAAAGATTTTGAACAAGCTGATAAAAAACTAATAAATTTTGCACAATGCATTAAGTACAATTTCGATACTTTTTCAGACATACATAAATATGTATATAAATTCTATGGGTTCATTAAATTTGTGGTTGAAATGAAGCAAATTCGTACTACTGTTATAAAGATGATGTGTGTGAACTACTGATAGGTTTTTGGGATTTTAGCTTCACAAGCTGCTTCGGATTATAACGTAATTCTCCCTCGATTACTGTTTTAATGTTCTTATTAATTAAAACGTGTTTTCAGCATAAATACTAAATTCATATAGAAATACTTTTGTATCTGTAACTTTATCGATTTCCGATAAAAAAAAAAATGCTGCGCGGCATCTGTGGGTAGCTTATTTATGTGCGCCATCTGCAGTCGATGCGCGTAAACTCGCAATCAGCTGTTTGTAAACACTCGCGGGTAAATGGCTTGGGGAAAAGCAATAAAAAAGTAAAAAACTTAATTTGTATAAAAGCGCATTCGTTTAGCAAAACAAAAAGAAATTGTTAATGAAAACTAATTAAAAATCAAATAGAAACAAATGCAATAGGAAGCATGTCTTGATAGTTGCATGCGTTTGTGACCACCATGAGTGATAGGTGTGTATAAGTGCAGTGCAGTGAACGGGCGTAGCCAACCAGTATATTAGTAGCATACATTTTTATGATATATTGTGTTATATTATTTTATGTTTTGTTGTCGTTACAGTGGTGTCGTGATATCACTTAGCAGCACGGACTCTAGCACTGGTTGCAGCGAAGATGCATCGGAGCCGGGATCGCCATTTAGTCAGAACTCAATAATAGGTGACGAACAGCATAGCAACTCGCCCGCCAAGGCCAATAAAAGCAGCGCTGATAACCATACAATCATGCCACCACAGACTACAATACTGCCTGCGGCGAGTAACAGTACCAACAGCGGACAGGCTACCAGTAATAATGCGAATGGATCGAGCAGCGGCGCTAGCGGTTATACACAAACTGTCACAGGAACAAATAGCAATAACAGCAACAACACTGCCAAATTAAAACAAATTCAACAACAACAACAACAAAAGAACAATAACACTGCCACTGTTCGCAATGGACTCCCTACTCTTCAATGGCCGTGGAACATACCGGCAAGTAGTAGTACTGCGCACACCACAAACACATCAGCATCCGTGCAAAACAGCAAGAAACGCGGTGCCGTTAGTGCGAACGCCGCAGACAATAGCTCAGGTAAAAAGGCACGAAACACATGTGCAGATAGTACAACAAATGGTGCAACCGCAGCGTCAACTGGCAACGCGTCTGCAGCCAGCGCTGCAAAAAGACTGAAAGCGGCAGCATTGGAGGAGTCGCAAACAAAAATAACTGGTTACTTCAAGTCTCAAATGAAGTCTCAAATTCATCAAAGTAACCTAACAAAGCGCAATATGGAATCAGTACTGATTGCCACATGCAGTTCATCAAGCTCGGGTCTCAACACAACTTCGCTTACGATGAGTGCGCCGGCCACCACAGCATCACTAAATAAATATTTCAACATTTTGGAACAGTTGAAGGAAAATAGCCACAATAACGGCAGCGGAAGTAGTAACAGCAGTAATGCTACTATTTCAAAGCCAACACTAGTTGCTTCATCTTCATCATCCATAAATAGTAATATAATTGCTGCAGCACCACCTACGCCGACGTCTATCGCTCCAGCCGCTACCACATATGTTACACCAGCGTCCGGATCGGGTGGCGTCGTGGCCCTGACTTCCGCTACCGCCATGTCCTCTATGCCTGTGCCTGCTTTGAAGAAAATCGAACGCAGCAAACCGACTAAAATAGCGCAGGTCGCACCGAATTTACGGAAAACCCCTTCCGCTTCGGGCAACTACAGCGGTGCAACAGGCAAATCGCCAGCAAAGAAACATGTCGCTATAGCGCCGAGAACGCCCGAAATGAAACAGCAACAAATGCAGCAGCAGCAACAACAGGCGGCAGCGAAAGCCGAAGCAGCTGCAGCCAAACAAACAAGTACAGCGGCAAGCACCCAACAGTCCCAAACTGCAACGCAAGTGAGTGCAAATCAGCCCGCAGTCCTACTTACTGCGATACGTTTGCCTACACAAACCACAACGGCATCGACACCGACGGCGTCCGCACAACTAAAACAAACTGTATCACCACCGAAATTAACACCGGTTGCAACTGCTACTGCGACCACCACAACCGCCGCACCCGCCACCGGACAAACGCTTTTTCAACTGCCCGCAGTACAACTGCCGAATTTAGTGCAACTGCCGCAGTTGTTGGCTGCCACCAATGGTGCCAATATCATGCAGTTGAACAACGTGGCCACCGCCGCTAAAAGCGCCAATCCTACAGCGTCTGCCGCAGCCGCAGCTACATCTGCGCAGGCTGCTCAAGCTGCAGCCGCGCAATATTTCCTCAATGGCACCGTCTTCAAACTGCAGCAATTCACAACAGCGACCACCACGACGGCAACGTCCGCTGTAGCCGCCGCCAGTGCCGCCGCAACCGCGAATCCATTCAACCTGATGACTGCCGCAGACCTACAAGAAATACTCATTAAGCAGCAGCAACAGCTTCAACAACAGCAACAACTGCAATTGCAACAACAACAGAAAGCGGCTGCAGTAGCTGCAGCAGCAGCGGCGTCAGCCACTGCCCAAGCTACCAACACTAGTTTCCAAGAGATCTTCCAGCAGCAAATTGCCGCGGCTATTGCGGCAAATCAACAGCAACAACAACAGCAGCAGTTTCAACAGTTGCAACGCTTGGGCGCCGCCGCTGCACAGCCGGTATTCATGGCCACTCCAGCTGGCCTACTATTGAACGCCGCTTCACTGCCGGCTATGCTGGCACAAGCGGCCGCAGCTTTGGCAGTCAATAACAATCAGCAGCATCAGCAAAAACAATTGCAAATGCAGCAGCCCCATCCACAGCAGCTGCCGGCACTGCAACCAATACAACCCAGCGCCTTGCCTGCGCTAAGTTCCATTTTTGCTGGTGCAGCGCAGCAACAACAACAGCAGCAGTCTCATTCCTCCCACGACCAGCATACTGACTTCCAGCAACAGCAGCAACAATTGCTAGCATTTTTGCAACAACAACAGCAGCAGCAACCTCAATTCATAACAACAAGCCAGCCACCTCCGTTATCAGCTGTAAATTCGACTTCGCCGCAAACTGCAACTGCCGCTGCCACTCTAACGCCACTGCCAATAAATGCGTCTTCAACCGCAACTCCTGCAAATAGCGCAAACACTGCCAAACTGGCCATAGTAAAAGCGACCACTGCCTCCACACAACCGCAACAATTTGCCGCGCTCAATTCGCAGCCGCCTCCATTAGTCACCATTTCACACGGCAAAGCACGAGCGACTGCAATAGCACCGGCCACTGCCACCAGCGCCACCTCCAACGCTAATGCAACGGCGAATAAGCCGGCCGCTTTGGCGAAGCCATATCAAAAGCGCATGCCGAAGGTGGCGCCAGCGCCGGTGCCAGTAGCGCCAGCACCGAGCAAACCCGCGCTGACGAGCGCTAAAGCGAAAATCTCCACCGGCTGCAAAATCATTGCCACACCCACCACGCCGCCGCCACTAGTACCCGCTCTCAGCAGCAATAACAGTAGTGGTATTAGCAGCGTGGCCTCCGCATCCACCAGCCGTGCCGCTCCAGTGGCGAAGCAACTGCTACCGACCAGTGGACTGCCTACGCCGGCGCTCATTAGCATTGCACCCGCACCTGCGACAATCACAACAACCACCACTGCAGCAATTAGTGCAGCGGCAGTGCCGAGTGCCATGAAAGTAACTGCTTTACCGCCACTTGCGCCCAAACTAACGCCGGTCGCCGCATCGATAACAACAACGGCTGTAACGGCAAGTGCAGCGATCTCCGCGAGCGCTGCCGTCACAGCGACAACAACCACAACATCCACTCCAGATCTCTTCGATTTAGTAAAGAATTCGAATGGCGCCATCACTATATCAGCACCAACTACTATTAGTAACAGCAATAACAACAAATGTCACAACAATACTTTCAATAAGTGCGCAGCACTACTGCCATCATTCTGCAACTCATCGCTGTCATCATATTCATCTGCATCATCGCCCTCGCTCTGCTCCTCCACGCATACGGTGTCCAGCGATGGCTTTTGCTCGAAGATCAAGGAGGAGCCGCTGGACGAGGTGGCCAATGCTCCCTCAGCCAACACTTCAGACAGTGGTATCAAATTGGAGAGCTTCAATGCGTCCACACATAGCCAAATGTTATCGGCAGATATTAAGGTCGAACTAATGGAGGACACTACCAAAATGTATCCGTCAACCGTCAATAGTATTTCGACCAGCATTGGCAACAGTATCACGCACGGGAATGATTACTCATCGTATTCCTTCAGCTCACACTCGAATTCGGTCTCCTCGGCCGCTGATCTTTCACTAGAAGCATCTACCCCACCGTCGCTCTCTTCCCTGTCCGCCTCTTGCTCATCCGCACCCTCGCCGGTACCTTCATCATCGGTGGGCGCATCACCGCGTAATTCCCCGCCGCCATTGCCGCCAACACAGCCATGCGAATCCAATTCAGCTTCCCTAAGCTCGGAATCCTCCGCTTCGTGTGTCACGGCCGCTACTGGCAGGGATATGCTCAGCGAGATGGTTACATCGTCGTGCATATCATCTAATCTCGCTTCGGAGATGTCGAATTCAGCTGATGGCTCAACCACACATGAGAAGTCGCTAACGTCCGGCCTCGAGGATGTCGAAAAGCGTGATTTGCCCACCCCCGAGTCCGGCATAGGTGGCAGTTTGACGGCTAGTGAAAGCAGCGAATCCATCGTCAGCACAATGTAAGTTGCCTTTTAACAATTTAACAGACAGACATTTAATAATATTTATAAAATATCTTAATTTTAGTTCCAACAACAGCAGTAAAGCTGAAATTATCGCCAACATTATCAATTCAATCGACTCAAATTCACCGCCACCCACACCACTGTCTACGATTAGTGCTGGCAGCGCCGAAAGCGGCAGCCACATTAGCCACGCCATTGCTGACATCAATTCCAACAGCAGCAATGCAACAACGCCAATCTCATCATCATCGACAGCTAACAGCGCTGATTTGAACACCAATTCTACCTCCAATAGTGCCGTACCCGCAGCACCGAGTTTGCCGAATAGCATCGATAACAGTAATTCGAATAGCTGTACAAGCAGCAGCAGCAACAGCAGTGTTAGCGGCGAGCCACAGTCGACCACCAGCAGCAATTGCTTCAACTCAACACCGACGCTCATCGATACCAAGCTGGCGGAGTCTGCGAGTGAAGCGCTGCCCAAGTGCGCCATCTCACCCATACTCTCGCAACCGAAAACTATACGCTTCCCTGCAGAGACAGGTGGTTTTCGGTATGGTCCTAAAGGTGCTAAACGTCACGACGGCGTCTGCTACTGGGATAAATGCAATAAGAAGCATGATAGCTGCTCCAAATTGTTGGATCACATGCAGACTCTACACGTCAATACACAAACTGGACCGTTTTCATGCCTCTGGGTCGGTTGCAAGGTGTACAATAAGGAATCGTGCTCACGTCGCTGGTTGGAACGACACGTGCTATCGCACGGAGGCTCGAAGCAATTCAAGTGCATTGTCGAAGGTTGCGGCTTGCGTTTCGGATCACAGGTAAGCATCAATTTTAGGTGTTACATTCGACAGTCTGTGCTCCTACACTCCTTATACGACCCCTTTAACTGCCAAAGTACAGAGTAAGTAGAGTCAAGAGATCTTTCCTTGACTTTCGAACAATACGCCGACCAAACTTTGGACGCAACGCGCTTCAGACACGCACTGACTGCCATTCGCTGTAGAGTTATTGATACCTTCATCGACTCCCTCTCAGTGTATGACGCACTTGGACTCAAACCACAACCCATTTAAGACGACGAGTCCCCACAAGACTGTAACCATCCCTTTGCATACTCAACAAACCCCACTCATTCAACACCCTTCTCCCTATGGTCCGACCTCGTCGAAAGAGCATATTTCTTAGGCCCACCGTTAGGTGACTTCCAACCGGATCCTTGCTACCCAACAACAACAATATCAATGTCCTTGTTTGTATGCATTATTTTACTAAATCATTATTTCTGCTTCCATTTGCAGCTGGCTCTTCAAAAGCACGTAAACAATCATTTTACGGCCACCGAAAATAAGGAGAGCTCCAATAAGCGTACCTCGGATCCGCCAGTGCCCAAACAGCTGCGTAAGAATGGCAAAAAGCTGCGCTATCGACGTCAACCATTTTCAGGTAATACACAGATCGATTTTGATTCTATATAAACTATAACTATGCCCCACTGAATAACGCTTCTTCTTTCCTTAACGGTTTATTAATGTTGGCATTCCTCTCTTGCAGCGCGTATGTTCGACTTCTTTGATTCCGGCATAATGGAGGGTCTTCAACATCGTCTGCGGCAAATAAGCGTTCTTTCAACGAGCTCCAACACAATAACGTTTCAGGGTCAGTGCATGATGCGCCGCAAAACAAAGCAAGGCAGTTACGAGAGCTTTATCCGTTGGTCACCGCGTGAAATGTGAGTAACCAACCCATAATTGGTTTGAAATAAAACTTGATATTAACTTATTTCGACTTTCAATTGTAGCATTTCCGACGAGTGGGTGCCGGCTTGCGATGGGCCTTACACGAAAACAGTTAACATTAAACGTATGCGTCCCGCGGAGAAGATAAAAGTTGAGAGCCTACTCATGACCGCTTACAAAATGCCATATTCGCCAAATCTGTTCGACGACATCAGCGATGAAGATGACGACGATGATGAGGAGGCCTCCGATGATGGGGATGAAGATGATGAAAATAGTAAGTTTCAACATGTTTAGCACGTTGTGGCATTAAGGAATATTCTCTATATATACATATATATGTATACATTTATCCACATAAATATTCTAACAAAATTAATTTCTCACTTTCCTTCAGATGATGGCGACGACACCACCGAATTGGCGACTTTAGTGGAAACGGTGCGCAGCTCACAACAGCAAAGTGCGCTTGCGATTTCCCGTAAGCAAATGCAGCAACGTCGTAAGCATCCACGTAAGCCGCTGAAACGCGTGCATTTGGATAAACCATTGAACGTTTAACTCGCTGAAGTTACTCGCCGTGGCAAGCGCCAGCGCTGCTCAATGATCTCCTACTAAGAATTAGGCAATGTTTGTGGCAAATGAAAAGTCTGCAATATATGAGTTAAGTGTTTAATTTGTTAAGGCTCATGGACAACAAGTAAACCAACAACAATAAGAACAACAACAGCGCATACTAAGCAACAGTCATATATAATTCAGCATATAGTAATTAGTGTTTTTTTTTTGTTAAAATTAATTGTAAAATTATATGAAAGATGACAGCGCATATACATACATACATACGTATATGTATATATATAAATTATATTTTTTTATACTTCCGTTTGTAAATGTCTTAGAAGAGAGTAGATTGCATAAGCTTACAAAACGCACTTATGTAAATAAAATATTTAGTGTATTACATAATAAGTATATATTTAGTGGTAAGAGCATTTAGCGTAGACATTATTTTTTACGAATAATACATTTATAAGCGACTTAAAAACTTAAAGCATACAAACTATACAAAAAAATATATTCAGTTTTTATTTTTTTAAATTTATATCTAATCAATTAGTTGTATTTTGTTTAAGTATGGTTTTTAGAAAATTGTTTTGATATTTGTTTTTATGGTGCAAAGTTATAACCTAAATATTATTTTGTTACAATTTTCTATTTTTAACATGAAAAAACTTCAATTCAACTGTTTACAACCTGTATAACAATTGTTATCATATAAAGTGCTGCTTAGTGCTGTTTGTTGTCGATTTTTTTTCGATTATAGTCTAAAAATATTTATTTTTGTTCAAAACGTTTTCATTTATTCAAATTTTTTTTTCCAAAATATTTTTTTTTTTAATATTTGTTTTTCAATTTTTTTTTTCAAATTTTTTTTTCAAAATAAATTTTTTTTTTCAAAATAAATTTTTTTTTCAAAATAAATTTTTTTTTCAAAATAATTTTTTTTTCAAAATAAATTTTTTTTTCAAAATAAATTTTTTAAAATAATTTTTTCCAAAATAATTTTTTTAGATTTTTTTTTCTAATATATTTTTTTAATTTTTTTTTACATTTTTTTTAACCTTTTACCTTTTTTGTAACTTTGTTTCAGAAACACTTGTTTATAACCTTTTTCAATTTTTTTCTTCAAAATTCCAAAATTAGATTTCTTTTTTGAAAATCATTCTTGGAAAAAAAATTTTAATCATTTTTTCTCAAAACCTTTTTTCTGAAACTCTTTTTCATGGCCATTTTGTTCGAATACGTCTTTTTCCGAAACGGGTTTTTTCTTTTAAAACGGGTTTTTATTTTCAAAACAAGTTTCTTATTAATAAATTTTTTTCCAACACTAAGTTTTCTATTCTTGAACCAATTTTTTTTTCAAAATCCTTTTTTTTTCCTTTAAAACCGTGTTTTTTCTTTCTTTCAAAGCCGTGTTTTTTCTTTCAAAACCGTGTTTTTCTTTCAAAACCGTGTTTTTCTTTCAAAACCGTGTTTTTCTTTCAAAACCGTGTTTTTCTTTCAAAACCGTGTTTTTCTTTCAAAACCGTGTTTTTCTTTCAAAACCGTGTTTTCTTTCAAAACCGTGTTTTTCTTTCTAAACCGTGTTTTTCTTTCAAAACCGTGTTTTTCTTTCAAATCCGTGTTTTTCTTTCAAAACCGTGTTTTTTCTTTCAAAGCCGTGTTTTTTTCAAAACCGTGTTTTTCTTTCAAAATCGTTTTTCCCCTTAAAAATCCTGTTTTTCTTTCATAACCGTGTTTTTATTTTCCATAAACCTTTTTTTCAAAAACAATATTTGGTTTCACCACCAGTTTTTATCAAAAACCAAAACCATTTTATAAACCCGTTTTATTTTTCAAAATCATTTATTTCCCAAAAACTTTTTTTAGACCGTTTCATTTTTGTTTTGTTTAACTGTTTTATTTGTTTTTTTTTTATAAATTGTTTTTTATACATTTCTTTTATAAATTTATTTTATATATTTTTTTATAAATTTATTTTATATATTTTTTTTTATATATTTTTTTATATATATTTTTTTTATATATTTTTTTATATATTTTTTTTATATATATTTTTTTTTATAAATTTGTTTTATAAAACTCTTCTTATATTAGATTTTTTTATACAACTTTTTTTTATATTATTTTTTTATAATTGTTTTATAGACTTTTTTATAATTGTTTTATAAAACTTTTTTGTTATTTTTTATACATTTTTTTTTACTTTTTTTTATAAATTTGTTTTATAAAACTTTTTTATATAACGTTTTTTTATAAAACCTTTTTATAAAATCTGTTTTGAATTTCCAATCGCCACCAAACCGCTTTCAGCCAAGCACTTTATATCACAGCTCCTTATCAAACCACGTCGCCCAGCCAACAGCATGGAACGCATGCGCACCACTTGCCCACCCGTTGAAACATTTGCAGACAGAAAACGGATGAGCAAATTAATTAATTTTTTAATTATTTAAATATTAGTTTAAAACTATTTTTTTATTAAAAATATGTAAATTTTATATATTTTTTACTTTTTAGTTATAAACAAGAAGACTTTTTGAAACTGCTATTGAGTGCATAAAACACACATTTATATTATATTATGAATATTTAAACGATTTGTATGCCACACTCGCGCGGGAGGCGCGACGCTGTACGATTATGTGCCGTAGTCTGTAGTGTAGGTTAATAAATGTCAGCAATAAATGCTAGTTAAAAGTATACAAATAAGCTGAGATGGAGTGCAGACGAGCAACACCAAGTGACTGGTTTAGTAAAGTTAATGTGTGTGTGCTTAAGAGAATTGTAAGCAAATTATATTGTAATTATAATTTTTATAAAATTAATTTCGCGTACCTCTGACTTAATTCATAAAGCAATTAGTTACATATTTATTTTGTAAATAAATGAAACAAAAAACACACAACAACAACAAATGTTTCCAGCATTGCAGCGCGCAGGCGGCCGGCGTCTAACATACTGTAAATTTTCCACTTACGCCATGCCTGCGCGCTGTTAACACCACCACACACGCATAGACATTTTTGTATTAAATAAATTCGTAATTTGTAAAACAAAGTAAAAACTACAACAATTAATTTAAGCATTTGTAGCATTAAGTGCGCCAGCGTGAGGCGTGTGAGTGTGCGCTCAACGCCCCACACGCTCAGTTGAAGATTTAGTCAAAATCACAAAGTAAAATTCAAAACACTAGCCATTAAGTTTAGCGCGTCTTTACTAGTTTTCCTTTGTTAAATTTAATTTTACTTTCGTTTGGTCACGTGCTCGTGCGAGGGCGCGCCAGCGTGTGCCGCATAGTTAAATGCAAACAGACAAGACTTGTATTGTTCTAGGGACTTCGACTTATCGCAATTAAGTTCTCATGCGAACGTCTACGCCACATAACCGCGTACGTTTGCCAAGTAACGGGTTTTTCGTAACGTAATGAAACTACATACATACATACATACAAACATACATGCGCACTATATTATATATAGAACTGTGCATATCAGCGCCGTCACGCTTCTTTCAAGAATTAGCCGTTAGTTGAGATGCTAGTTTTAGCTTTTACATACTCTTAGCGCTTAATTGTAATATAATTTTTCTACACACACACACGCAGACACATAAGAAATTATAAGAAATTGGTACAATCTTACTTTTAAGTGAAAATTGCTGTTTTACTTTACTTTAGTTTCGAAAATATTTTTATTTTTAGCGCTTGTTCATTCAATTTGCTGCATTAGTTTGTATTCACAATTTTTTAGCATATTTTTGTAGCAGCTAGTAAAATACATACATACACTATACAACTTCATGCATAATAACGGTATACTTTTTAAGCATATTATATAGTTATCTTAATTATTGCGCGTGTGTTCACAACAGATACATATGTACAAACATATACATACATACATATGTGTGTGTATACATATACATACGTACAACTTATCTTATGCATTTTCATAAACTTAATTACGCAATAATTTGTACATACAACTTAAGTGTCACGCAGGTACATTATACACGTACACACACATGCATACGACATGTTGCGTTCATTTTACATACATACATACATACCTATTAGCATTTTTCCATTATTGTGAAATATATGAAAAACATTTTTAAATAAAAACACAACGGATTTTTTATTTCTACATTCATGATTTATTTGCATTAATTTTTGTTAATTTTCATATCAAGCATTTTTTTATTAATTTCATTTAGTTATAAACAATCATTGCAAATAACGGTCAAAGTTTCAGACAAACAAAACGAACTTTTGATAATTGACTTAATTAACTTAATTGACTTAATTATTAAGTTAATTGATTTAATTAAGTGCCGTATAAAACGTGTTGGAGCCTGCATTTCGTAAGCGGCGCCTAAAAGTATGCAAGACTTAACGCAAGTAGTGAAATAGCACACATGTGTTGCGCAACGTTGCTCGCGCGCAACATGTAGCTGGGAATGCCGTTGCTAAGTGTGCTTTTAGCACTAGTAAAATAACGTTTCTCATACATAGCGGATACTCATTTATATTCGGAGCAATTTCAAACGCGCGACTGGTGATTTTTTAGATTCATATATGTATACCTCCAAGGACTGAAAATGAATAAAATAAATGATTTCAGTAAAAAACCTTTGCAATTCCCAAAATCTTTTAAGGGTTACATGGGTTCCTTCGACTAAAAAACATCTTTTCTTAACAACTTTTTTCTCATATAAAAAATGAAATATTTTATTAGATTTTTTTATTTTAACAAACATACACTATAACATACATACAGATAAATTCTGAAATTTTTGGAAAAAAATATTTTAAACTCGGGCATTGGGACGCCATTTCCGCCGACCCCTCGGAAAAAAGATGCGCACGGGTTGGCAGATAACTCCTTATAAGATCATTTAAAGTGAAAAAGTTTTAGTTAAAACCTTAACTTAGAACTTGGACAATGGAAAAAAACTGAATATTGGATTTATGCAGACATTTTTACAAAAAAAAGAAAATTTCAGTGCAAATTTCGCGATTTTCTTTCAAATAATTGTAATCAAAAAAAATCCTTCATCCAAGTCTTTAAGAATTATGTCTCAAAGACCGATAAATCTTGCCACCCGGCTTCAAAACCACAATTTTGAGAAAAATGCGTTTGAAGACGGCGCACATAGCTTAGCTAGTCTCGAGCGCACAAGTTCTCAGGGCCGTATCTCCAAAACTATTGCTCGAATCAACATATTTCGGACAATATTCTGGAGGTATTGTAGAATTTAATAAGATAATAAAAAAGTTCGATTTTTTGAAACCCGTAAACCCATGTAACCTCTAAAGGACAAGAAAGGTTGGTTCCGCCAATGGCCGTTTATAGCAGGGTTCGCTGTATTTATAGATGTTTTAAGAATACACATGAAAATTTCAAAATCAAAAAAATTAAATATTATTATGTGAGTTATGAGAGATCTCCGAAGATCTTAAAAGAAATGATACAGTGATTACGGCCTTCTTCGGAAATGGAGCTTAAAATGAAAAATTCTAGATGATACGATAAAAAAATGAAAAATTCAGAAATGGCGGTGTTTTTTTTAGTTGAATATTTCCGCAAAATTTCGTCGTTCATTTCGAGTTTTGAGTAGATCAAGATCAAGCGAACCAA
This sequence comes from Bactrocera zonata, assembly GCA_037783105.1. Taxonomy (NCBI): domain Eukaryota; kingdom Metazoa; phylum Arthropoda; class Insecta; order Diptera; family Tephritidae; genus Bactrocera; species Bactrocera zonata. The sequence goes on from JBAWJQ010006362.1 coordinate 246,333, forward strand.
TAAGAGAAGAATTTCATAATGATCGGTTCATATGTATGTATGTCTTCGACTTAACACTGCAGCAAATTCGAAACTGCTGTTTCGAGAATAACGTGTTCAAAAATACATTGCTTGAGCTCACTGAACTGAGCGGTTACACTTTGGCAGGTTGTTATTGTTTTTGGTATGTTGACATAACCTTATACTACAAGTACACATACATAATTGCAACAAAATTACAATGCTGTTCTCAGGATTTTTAAAGGATTTTAGAGTATTTTAGTCAAAAGGCCAGAACTTCGAGCGGTTTTTTGCAATTGATAAAAAAATCATTTGATATTTTTACAGCAATTTCTTTATCATTTTATTTATATTTGAATTTTGTATTCATTGAGCTAAGCGTCCTTGAAGAAGAGGGATAAAAGAAGGCCGTATACTCGTCGCCTTATTTTCTAACCTTTTGTTCACCTGAAAAATAAAACAATGACGGATTCGTGTGTAGTATCAATGTCGCTATCTCAAGAAGCTGCAAAGTCGAAAATATTTTTTTTTTTCATTAAATGGTGACTACTCAAAATTAAAGATAGATTTTTTCACCAATTTAACTATATATGTATATGTATATATTTTTTTGAATATCTTGGCTAACGAATTATAAAAAAACTTATTTTTCTTAAATTTCTAGAGTTTGAGTTTTGAAAATATAATAATTTTAATTTTGAAAAATCCTTTTAGAGAGTTATTTTTGAACATCTAACTAAAGAAATATATGAAAGAATTTAAAATTTTCAAATTTCTACATTATCTTTTATTAGAATTTAAAAAAATTGAATTTATTTTCAAAATTTCTAGACTATTTTTTTATAATTTTCGAGCAGCTCATATACATACATTATTGGATTTTTTTAGTTAAATTATTTTTGAATATCTTAACTAACGAATTATGAAAAAAAAATTAATTAATTTTCAAAATGTCAAGACTATTTTTATTAAAATTTAAGAAAAATTAATTTTTTTTCAAAATTTCTAGTTTATTTTTTTTATTAAATATTTTCGAGCATCTCAAATACGTTATTAACTATTGTCGCATATTCTGTGCGTTCTCATTAAGCGTGCCGCGCCTGTATCTCACACGTTGTGCTTTATCAGTTTTCCGTCTAACGATTAGTAACATATATACATAGTACATATAAACACACGCAATTTGATGGATGATAATTGCTGCTTTAATGCCCTTAAAAAACATCACAATGTAGCAAAAATAAGGCCAAACGAAATTGCATTGGAAATGAATTGAGCACGTGATTGATTTCGTTGGTATTTTTTTTTAATTTCTTGAGTAAGGTACAGCATTTATGTACTATTAAATTTTAGCACATTATTCATACAAATTATGTATGAATTTAAATATAAATTTATAAGAAATGCTTCCAATTTCCTTTAAAATAAACGTTTACTTCCAATTCACCGCTTGAAACCAGTAATTTTTAGGTTAACTACTCAAATTCGCCTAACCTAAACTAAATTAGTTTATAGAATAGGCGGCGCAAAGTGTAAATAAGACACGAAAAAGTAAATTTTTCGAAGTCGTCTTTATATATATATAGTATGTATATACTCGTAGTAAGTAGTTTGAAAACCAATAAATAATAAAAAGTATATCATCACTGCCAAAATAAATAAACTGACTGATTGCTTTAACTACCATAGTGAAGAGTATTGGTAAGGCAAAAACAACTTAAGTGAGTAATTACAAATCAAATGCTGTTTGTTGCTCGCAAAAAGTCATATTATATATGTTTAACAAGTAAGAATATGAGTAAATAAATCAATGTAATCATAAATGTTGTCTGTAGAAATTAATAAGTAGTGCAAGCAAAAAATAATACATACATACATAAATATATATATTTTCCAAAGCAATCATATTAAACTTATGAAATATAAATGTGGCATAAAAATATATTATAATAATAAGTAAACTCTTATACTCAGATATCGATGTTGCAATTTACATAACAAATTATGCTTATTAAAAACTAAGTGAGTTATCATTTTCAAATGATTTGAGCGCAAAATATTTTTTTTTGTATTGAATGTGTGAAAAAAATTACAAAAACGAAACTAAAACTTGAAAATTATATATTAAAATTAAGCAGTGCTGTATAGTATGCAATAAAAGCGAAAAGTTTAAAAATGTTTTTAATAATTTCGAAACTAAAATTAACTATTGGAAATAAAACTAAATGCAAAAAATTAGAAAGTTTTCATTTATTTAAAAAAAAACTATATTTTTATTTTCTTGATATTTATGTATATGTTAAACAATATTTGAAAATTTTCTTTGTTTTTTAATTTAAAGAAATTTGAGTTTTTTTGAGAAAAACTACGTTTTTTTCTTATAATTTTTTTCTTATATTTTTTAACTCAAAAAAATTGAATTTTTTTTAGAAAAACTACATTTTTTCTATATTTTTTTTCTAATTTTTTTTTTTGGAAAAGCTTCGTTTGGTTTCTTATAATTTCTTATAAAAAATTAAATAGTTTTCTGTTTTTTAGAAAAAAAATATTTTTTCTTGAAATTTTTTTTGGGGAAAAAAATATTTGAAAGTTTTCTGTTTTTTACACTAAAAAAAATTAAATTTTGTTTTAAGAAAACCTACGTTTTTGATTTCCTTAATTTTTTATAAAAAGAAGAATTTTTTGGAAAGGAAAGCTATTTAATTATTTTGCTAAGAAAAACCACATTTTTAACTTTTTCATCAAAAAAATGATTTGAAATTTTATTTTTTTTTTACTGTGCTTTTAATTTTTTCAAGTTTTTATAAAAAATTAAATAGTTTTCTTTAAAAAAACTAAGTTTTTTATCGGAAGAAAATATTGGATTTTTTTCCTGTTTTTAAGAAAAGCTATTTTTTTATTCTTAAAATTTTTCATAAAACACTATTTGAAAGTTTATTTTTAACTCAAAAACAATATTTGGAATTTTACTTTTCTTTTGAAGAAAAACTACGTTTTTAATTCCATCAAATTTTTTATAAAAAATAATTTATAAAAAATTAAAAAATATTTGAGAGTGTTTCTTAATTCAAAAAACATTGGAAATTTTTAATTTTTTAAAAAATATTGGACATATTTCTTTAACAATATTTGAAAGTTTATTTTTAACTCAAAAACAATATTGGAAATATTTCTTTAAAAAATATTTTAAATTTTTCTTTAAAAAAAATGGAAATTTTTCTTATTTGATATTTTTTTTTAAGCTAAACTGGTATTTTTCCCATTATTTTTTTGCAAAATTTTTATAAAATTTAATGTGACATAATGGATTAAATTTGTAAAAAATAAAATAAAATTTTTGTTTATTGATATCTGTCTTACAATATTTCAAAATTTTTTTTTAACTCAGAAAAAAATATTGGACATTTTTCTTAAAAAAAAATATCGAAAATTTTCTTAAGAAAAAAATATTGGAAATTTTTCGTTAAAAAGAAATGTCGAAAAATTTCTTAAGAAAAAAATATTGGAAATTTTTCTTTGACAAATAAATACTTGAAATTTTGTTCTTAAAATTTTTTAATTTTTTACAAAAAAATATTTGAAAGGCATAAAATATATAATTTCATTTGACATAATGCGTAAAATGTATAAAAAATTAAAATTTAATTTATCAAGTCAGCCTTATATTATATCGAACTTTTGGTTAAAACTTGTTTCCAAACTAGCAACGCGTTGAAATTCAATCATTGGCGCAACTCAGAGCAATACAAAAAACAATATATTAAATTTTTAAAAAAATAATAATAATCTTAATTATTATATGCAAGTACTTAAGAAAACTATAAATGCTACATTTAGATTAAATATTTTATTTTCTGATATATTTTTTTTTCTTTTGGTAAAAATTTCTTAGCTGTACTCATGCCGAAATTGTTAGACTGATTATTTGTTAGTTTTGTGTTTTTTTCATACTCCAAAATCGTTCAAAAAAATATTTGAAAAATGTGAACTAACAAATTTCCAGAGTAGCGAGCTCGGTGTAAATACAACTACCTCATTTTTAAGCGTTTCATTAAACATTCTATTTCCAGTTTAAGCAACCGCATACAATTAGATATTTTTTTATAATCAACTTTTCAAATAGTAACTAGAAATTCGTAAATATTGAATTAAGCAAACGAGACACTTAAAACAATAATTTAAATACTATAATAATTGGTGGAAAATTCAACATAAAAGGTATCGATCGCACAAAATTTGCCTTCAAACTTTTAAAATTTGTTAAAAATAATAAAAATAAATTTTGTAACTCAAAAAAGTAAAAATATCAAAACTGCGCACGGCAAAGAACTAAAATTAAGCAAGAATGTATACAAAACTTTGGAAATTTTAAAAACCCAATAAAATAGAAATTAAAAAAAAAAATTAAAATTCATAGCTGGAAATGGTGTAGAGAACTACCTCAAATTTTGCATGGAAAAACTGAAAGTTTAAGAAAAAACAATACAAAAAAATATTCAACATTGAAGATACAGTACACAGTAACAGTACTACAAACAAGACAAAGCAAGCAAACATGGGAAAAATTTAACTTTT